>OMNV01011109.1:0-27840 GCA_900303265.1 Brotula barbata | reverse complement strand
GACACTTGCTCCACAATAATAATAAGAATCATCATCATAATGATAATGATAATGATAATTATGATAATGATAATGATAACGATAATGATAATGATAATGCAACACGAGAGGAGAGGATGATGGATGGATGATGGATGGTTGGATGGACGGATGGATGATTGATGATGGATGGATGATGGTGGATGATGGTGGATGATTGATGGATTGATGATGGATGGATGGATGATGGATGATGGATGATGGATGGATGGTGGATGATGGTGGATGATGGATGGATGGATGATGGATGGATGGATGATGGATGTATCATTCAGAGGTTGATGGTTGGTGCTGAATGAGAGAATGATTTTTACACTGCGTCTGATAACATATAATAATAATAATAATAATAATAAAAGATAAAAGATAAATACTACTACTACTACTACTACTACTAATAATAATAATAATAATAATAATAATGATAACAATAAGAATGAATACAAACAAATCCTGTATTTGAAAAAATAAATAGGTAGATAAATGAGACTTCCCTCTACTTGTGGTCAGACTGAGAACTCAGCCCCACGCTTTCATGATTGGATCATTTTATGTTGATTTTAATCTTAGATCAAAAATATCATTTTATTGCCATATTTGTATTACAATCAGAGCGTGCGTGTAGTATTCTGCCTGTGGCGGTTTCACCTCAGTCCCATTGTAGTGTGCCTGTAAATGGAGCGACTCCTTTTTGTGTCTCTGTGCAGACGGTCAGGAGCTGCTTATCAATGGAGCCCACGAATCCCCTGCAACAAAGGTAGACTTTTTATTGCTCTGTTTATTTATGGAGTACACAGATTCACTCTGGATGATTTAACTTGTAGTGGCTTCTGGTTCCAGACAGTAGAAAAGTCATGACAGCCATAACGACAGCCGTTAACGCGCGTTGTCATGAGATATTTTGTTCCAGCGTCATACTGATGTATGTTAGTTGTCATTATGGTCACAGTTAATTCCACTATTCTGCACCTCCATATTCAGAGTTCAGACTAAACTGAGGACTTGTATTTCTTGAGCAGGGATGGATTTATTTTCAGTTTCATTTCAGAAATGTTAAATTTGATCTGGTATTGTTTATTATCACATTTAGTTGTATTATGATTGAGTGTGTGTTCCTTTTCCTCAAAAACATCTATGTTGCTATTTTCCATTTGTGGGACTTCTGAAGGATTCCACGAGGGGTCAAGAGAAGACACAGAGTGAGGTACAGACTGTTGTGTGTGTGTGCGTGTGTGTGTGTGTCTGTATGTGTCTGTGTGGTCACTAATTGTTGGCTTCTGTTTAACAGGAGATCTCCCAGAGGCTGATGAAACTTAATATGTACCTACACGCACTGCAGGTCAGTCGTTTTTTTTGTCTTTTACAACTCTTGTTCAACACCACGCTGGTTAATTTACTCCATAAAGGTCTGTTAGTTTACCAGGTTCTGTGTCTTCATACAACATCAGTCATTTTCTTTGCATAATTCATATACGCACCTGTTTGGAACTTCCACCCAATATAAAATTAGTCTGATAGTCTGACTGCATAGATCTTAAATATCACACATATGACATGATTAATCACTGCTGAAGCACATTTTGTTTTTTAATTTTATATATATACATATATAGTTTATTTTATATATAGTGAAATGTAATGGAATAAGTTTTACCATTTTACATTGTGATTCCAAGTTTCTAAACTTTGTCATGACCTGTCATGATCATCTATAATCATATATAATAAAATGTTGACTCACAGAGGTATGTGAGACATAAATAGGCAGAGTTAACAACAAACACAATCATCCTGTCACCTCCCACAGGGAGCTGTCATCAAACAGGACTCCATCTTGGAGCTGCTGCTGCAGCCAGAGGACGCTGTCAGGGGATCGTGGCGGAGAGATGGTAGCAACAAGGAGGTCAGCGCGGGGTCAATCGGGGAGCTGGCCCTGCTCCAGAGACAGCACAGCCTCTTACAGGAGGAGCTGCTGAGGTTACGGGACGCAGAGAGCCGCTTTAAGGACAGCGAGAGGGCCAGGGCCAAGCTGGAGAAACAGGTCCGAAACATGAAGGTCAGCAGTGTGGCCTCCAACCAGCAGGGGGAGCAAGCTGCTCAAGTAAGAGCAATTCTTCACATAACTTCACATAAATAAGGCAGGCGTGGCTCCATCATCAGACCTAAATGGACCACATGAACCACCAAGCCTCTTTGTCTAAACTCTCACAGACTGAAATATTCACTATTGATTCACTATTGTCTGCATGATGATGGAAACTAGATCGTCAAATTACATCAGCACATAAAGATTTGTCTGCCAGTGCTCCTCGGCTTCTAAATAACTCTTCGTCAGACTATCAACAAGGTTTGACCTTTGGCTCGGCTTCATTTCATGATTTTGCGGGGACCTCTCAGAGACGAGTCTCTTCCCGTATAAGACAGTGACTCTCTACAGATGGTTTTAAGACGCCCATCACCCGCTGTCTTTTTCCTACACGATTCTCTCTCTTTCTCCTAGTGACACAAATTGAGCTCCCACCATGATCTGTGTGTAGGTGGCATTTTTCACACCTCCTTCCTACAAACTCTTTTCTCAGCAACATCCTGATTGAAACTGAAAAACTGTCTTTTGTGCGTCTCGAAGTAACCACAAGACAGCAAACACACAGTCAGGGGGCTCAGTGCTGTGCCCACAGACACACTCAGATCAGATGTAGGAGGAGATGGAAACACCATTTTCACTTTTCACACTGTATACTGTCTTTTCCATTTTGCTCCTGTGCCGCAGTAGAAAACACCTGCCTCTGCTACATCTTGGCCATTTTTCTCCTTTCTCTCACTCCCTCTCCTCTCGTGTTGCCTTCACCTCCGTCCCCGCAGCCAGGAGTTCCCGACTCCCCCTGCGCTGATCCTCCACAGGACAGGCACGAAGCCGTCCACCAGTTAGAGAACCCTCAGGACTGCAGCGACGTGGAGGTGGACATGATGTCAGATGATGATGAAGACGATGATGACGACGACGAGACGGCATCAGGAAGCTCCAGAGGTCAGTGAATACACAGAGAGGTCCACTTTGATGTAGTCTTGGCGCGCATTGGTTTATAAAACACAAACCAAATTTAACATGTCTGTAATGGCAAATCTGCCTGACAACAACGTTTTCGTAGTCATAAACACACCCGTACACCTCACAGACTGACAGTAAATTTCATTTGTGTTTAATCTGCGTGTTTGTGATCAATCAGTAGTTATTAGTAAGTTTACTCTAATGGAAAGTTTTGATCTCAGATGACGATGAGGACTAAAAGTTGCGATGTTTTCTCTCTTTCAGAGCTTCAAGATATTCCAGAGGAGAGCGAAGGCAGAGCCGAACCTCCACACGTTTCACATCACAAATAATCTTCTGTCCCGTGATTCCAGCAACAGGCAAACAGGCCTGGAAGAGCACAACAGAGCCTCCGTCAGGTCTCCTACAGGCCCGGACCTTTATTTAGTCGCTTTGCTTTAAGTGGATGACTTGTGGCCGTGTGTTTGTTCATATGCAGCCCTGCGTTTGGAATTTAGTTTTCTCTTGAATCCATTTCATGCGCGGATCAAAAGGACGCGAAAACATAAGTTACAGAAAGATCGACAACGCGGAATACGAGCGCAAAAACCATGTGTGTGTGTGAGATATTTCTGAGGTTTTCCCTTTATATTCATTTGCAGTAAGGTTGGTAAAACAATGTGAATTCAATGTTATATTGTGGTCAGAGAGAACTCTACATCAGTATTTGCACTGGAGTAACCAAATGGCAGCCAATAAAAATAACAGCCATATGTAAATATATATATTAATAAAGTTGACTTCAGGGAGTGCATGCAGTGCAGAGACACGGCTTCCACCTGCTCTTGTTGTACCTTTAGCTTGGCGGTGTTTTCCAAAGAGAACACCTGTACTTTATCCCCAGAGAGAGACGGGCGAGGGTTCACGGGAGGAAGGATGCTGGAACGAATCTCTTGCATGTTACAGCCAGCGGGCGAGAAGAGATTCCTGTAAAAAATGTTTATTTAAAAAAAAGTCATTTATGCCTGTACATTTCACTGCATATATTCAGCTTATCTATACACACACACACACACACACCAAATGTGGGACCAGTGGCGATGTAGTTATTGAAGTCTTTGAACTTTCTATAAATGAGATGCTGTTTTAACTGTGAATTATATGAAATAATACATTGGTATGCGTATTAAATGTTTAGTTTTTCCGTGAATGACTGTAAAAAGAAGGTAAGATGATCGCAATCTGCTTTGTAACTACTGAACTGAATCATTCTTCTCATTTGAATAAAGGATCATGAGGACTGTAATTGTCTATTTACTTTCAAAGATTCTTTATATTGTGGTTGTACAAGAACATCTCTTAAGACCAGGATCAGTACCAGACCAGACCATCAAAGTGGATTCCAATAACAACACTATACACTTGCTTGCACATGTAGAAAAAAAGAGAATCATAATCATAACTTCTGTAGAAATTATGAGATCTTGTATTCCTTTTATTTGTGGTCAAATCAATTATGAATGTGAAAATGTCCATTTTTATTGAAATAAGTCTGAACTCTGTGCTTTAAAGTACGGAATCACATCATTTACCAGTGTGGAAGGGGTTAAACTTGACAGCTTATTCGGTAAAAATCCCAGCATTCTGACAGCGATGGGACAGGAAGTGCTGCAGCACCCGTCAGGATTTAGCCTGGTATAAACCCTGTCCTGGGAACACAGAGATGAAACTGATACCCATCTTGTCCTCAGACTCTGGGTTTGATGGAGGACCGAAGGATTTCCAACATGTCTGCTGCTCCTTTAAAGTGTTTTTTGTCCTTTACAGCCTTAAACAGGCCCTTTGATGTGAATCTTTGTTTTCCTCTTTGGTGGTTTGAGTCCTCCTATATATTTGTCCACACAGACACAGTCCCTTATTCTAATCCCCCGGACAATGTCAGCCAAAAGATGTTTATTAATAACCTCGCAGGGGCCTAGCTGGGGGAATAACTGGAATAGTTATCCCCGTAGCCCGTCCATGTGGTTCTCAGTGCCCCTGTACCCCATCCATCCCCTAGATAAATCCACTTATAGGCACAGCAGGCCAGGTGATGGAATAGAGTTACAGCACAGACATTCCTTCTCACTGTGGGTTGCTGTGTGTTGTTCGACTGCCGAGCTCCATGCATCACCAAGTCAACTCGTCAAACACAAGACGCCCCGGCAGATCAGTGTCTGCGTGGAAATGTGTTTTCATTTCACATGTCTATTCTGAGACGCCGTAGTATCATTTTGTTGAGCGATATCGGCCTCTTACGTATCTCATCTCAAACCCTCTAAAGCAAAGATTCAGAGATAATCTGTTTACGACATAAGTCAAAATTTTTAAATTAAATGGTCTCATAAACGTGAATTCTTACATGATTAAGAAAAGTTAATTTAGAAAGCTGTAAAATACAATTCTTACTGGTATATGTGGAATCATTGACATCAACAAAGTGATTACGTGGTGGTAAAAATGGAATGATTTGGTGGTTTTGGGACCTTTATACGATAAATAGTTTGTTATATGGGACTATATGTAAGCTTCAAATCTACACAGCCTCCATACCACTGAGGCTTCCTTTAAAACTGCTCACAGGCTGTACATATTTGATGACAGTCACGTAAACCGTGCTACATGCCACCTTAATCGCTCTGCCTTTAAAGTGTAAACCTCAGGGTTAAATGGCGTTTGACTGAGTGCTCAGTCTGAGGCAGCTGTTCCTCTGCTCCACGGTGGTCAGAACAAAATAGGAGAATTCAGGGATAAATAAGGTAAAATGGTATTGAAAGACAAAAGGAGTTGTAAATTGATGCATGGGAGATAGTTTGAAACGAGCACACAAGCCTGAGCTACAAGTAAAAGATGATAATAATATAAAAGTACAACTCTGACTGACATCCATCCTGGCCATACACACTCACTCTGATTTTTATTCTTTTTACTTTCCCAGGCTATTTATATTTTCTTCACTTAAAATGTAAGGAAAGTAAAATTGTATGAGCATAATAACTGTTTTTTTTGTCTCTTCAAAGAGTGAAAGTTGTTCAAAAGGAGAGTTGCGTTTGAAGTTAAATTGTGTGATAATTTTGGAAACTGAATGTGGGTGTGGCTATGAAAGTTGAAGGGATTAAAGGTGGGAGTGTCTCCTGCTCTGTAATATAAATGAGCTCCCTCAGTCTTTGAAGTTTGGTCTCTCCTCCTGTCGAAGGGCTCTCAGCTCATCTGTCCTGCATCCGTCTGTCCTCTTCTCTCTTGGCTAAAAAAGCCCAGTAAACCTCTGCCAAAATGGAGGCCATCAAGAAGAAGATGCTTATGCTGAAGCTGGACAAGGAGAATGCACTTGACCAGGCTGAACAGGCAGAAGCGGACAAGAAGGCAGCTGAGGACAGGAGCAAGCAGGTGGGAAATGACAAAGGATACACGGCATCCATAAGCTCAGCACGCACAGCTTCCTCGGAGTAACTTCATCAAAAATATGATGTAGTCACACGATGGAACTGTTTAATATCATCATCCATGGCTTTTAATGAGGGCGGTCAGATCTCCTGAAAAGTCTGTTGATTATGTTGATCATGTAAACCGAAGACCTTTACGGTAAAGCTACGAAACCATGAAATTTTTTTAAAAGGCACTGAGAGCTATGGACACATGACCTGACATTTGCGCGTGTATGTAACTCAGTATGATGTCATCACATTTGAGCTCATTAGCCAGAAGACCAAGGACTAAAAGAAAAAAAAAGAGAGTAATTCATATTATAAAATTCATATAAAGTGGAATGATCATGACTATTTCTAATTACTGGTTATAGTAAATCACCACAATAATTATATTTAGTCAAATCAAGCTGAGGATTAAAAGGAGAGAAGTTTTACATTTTACTTGTATATTCTATTATTTATTTATTTTTTTAATAGCAAATACATTACATCTAACTGTAGAGTGAGTCTTCAGTAGAGTATTCCAAGATACAAAAAGTATTTTTACATTGTCCAGGAGCTTAGTGACAAAGTAACATTAAGGCCCCCTGGTGGTGTAAAGGCGGTACTACATTGCCAGGCTAGAACTCTTGTCTGTTGGACTGAGGGCAAAATATTAACTAGTTAATTAGTTAGTGGTGGTAAAATCTGGATTTGATGGTAATCTATGAACATCTTATCCTTTGTTGGCGATATTATAAAGACAGGTGAGCTACACTTCCCCAGAATATGTGAAAGGATGGAATCGGCAATCTAAGAAAACACCAGTCTGAAAGTGATCTTTCACACCTTGCTAACTTTTGGTTTGACTTTCTACTCCATCAGCATGAAGATGAGCTCCTGCAGATGCAAAAGAAGCTGAAGGGGACAGAGGATGAGCTCGATAAATACTCAGAGGCCCTGAAGGATGCTCAGGAGAAGCTGGAGGTGGCTGACAAGAAGGCCGCTGACGTGAGTAACACAGTGATACATCAGCATCAGTTCTATTTGATGGGGGAGGATGACAAGGATCATAACATCTCATTCCTCGTTCATGTTCACTTAGCTTTTCTGGTGAGACAGAGGAACAAATAGCGGTCTCCTCATGGTAACTTGCCCACTTTTATTGACATAGGCCATGATTAAACCTCTGACGCTGCCAGTGTAAAACAAGCAGGGCTGATTCCCTGCGTCTCGCCTGCATTCCATTCCCCCCATTTTCTGCAGTCACCCCTCACAGCTGTCAGGGGATTCACAGCCCTATTTTGGCCATGATGTCAGCCACTCAGCCTTGACAACTACCTTAACAATGGTCCCAGTCCATATTAGGGACGCCATCATTCCACTACGGTCAAAGCGTTGGCTGACACCGGTACAAATCAGAGTGACGATGTCAAGTAGTACTTTTGAGAATACTTAATTTGAGTGTAAATGAGTGGCACATATTTGTCTGACAAATGGCACGATAATGACGATGATGATGATAATAATAACTCTTTTTATTAATGAAATAATAGTGAATCGTGGCCTTTCAAACTAACCCTCGGCAGATATTTCAAACCTATTAAATTTCCATTTTCAATGAGCTGTGAGTCCGTCTCCTCATGGTTACAGCCATCTTATTTTAAAACGGTGTCATCTGGCCCTTTCTGTCCTCCTTGTGACTGAGTTAATCATGAGTCAGTGCAGAAGAATTTATTTCAGACTCTTCATATAGAAAGCACAGCTGTCATTGTGGTCATTGTTCTGCCAACAACGAGCGCCCAGGATATAATGCAAGAGGAGCCTCTGTCGGGCCTGGGCCCGGCAAACTGACTCATGTGTCAACATGAGGACACGAAGAGCATAAAACCGTCATAAAAAGCCCACTACTTAACCATGTGTTGGTCCTGATTGCAAAACGACTCACATTTGAGCATCCCTGTGGCGATTAGCGATGTTAGTACAGCTTGGTGTTGCGTGTTTAAAGGCAACTTTGAAATAGCAATCTAGACACTGACGATTCAATTCAAAATAAATTAGATTCACCGAGAAAGGTTTTGACAGCGATGCCACTGTTATTTACTTATCTTTCCAACCGTAGGACTAAATATTTCAACACTGCTGTGCGCAAAACTTGAGATCTGGTTCTGATACATTTGACACAATATGGAACTGGAGTGGAAGAACTGAAAAAATCTAAAATGATTATTGCTGGTTGTAAATGTAGAAACGTGCTCTGGTTGTACCAATCTGTAAAGAATTTCTGGGAGGAGATTTTCAGATCAAATGTTCACAAAACAATAGAACTTGCCCTCACAATTGCAGTGTTGTGTTGGCCTCCCTGTGTTCAGGAAGTGAACATTACTATGCCAACACCATAGCACCTCTAACCCTTCTGGCCCTTTACTTGATATGATCTTTATCTTCTGGTAAAGTGATCAAAAATCTGGAATTTCCTAATTAATAAGAGTAAATACATGTCAAGAACAGCATTCTGACAAATAAATGAATTCCAGGTCATTCTCCGTCTTTGTCCATCAGTCCTGCTGTGTCCGAACACACGCACACTACAAAAGTACAGTTTTCTTTTTATCGTCCAACTTGATCTTCTTCCAAATCCTTCCAGCTCACTGTTCCATACAGCGTACTAGAGGGGCAATTATTAGAGCACATATCTACACCAAGGCTCAACAATCCTCCAAATACTACATCATGATGAGCACCCCCACCCCATTAACAAACTAAAAAAACATAATCATAAATCTATTCCATCTCCTTAGTGGAGTCTTTGTTGTTTCCTTTATTGTTATTCTTATTTTTCTTTACAAACACTGAGCCGCAGAATGTTTTAAAGCCACGCCTCATACCACAAGACTGTAATCATACATGAGGAAAAATAGAAGTCCATATACACACAGAGAGAGAGAGGGACAGAGAGAGAGGGAGAGAAGGAGAGAAAGAGAGAGAGAGAGAGAGGGAGAGAGGGAGAGAGAGAGAGAGAGAAGCTCCGGCTCATGTTTCCCTTTCATTCGCTCCCAATATTATCTGCGTCAGACCACCACCTAGTGGCGTTCTGTAGACAACAGCCTTGTTGATTGGACCATTTCACATTATTACACTGGTTTATTATAATCACAAACATTCAGATAGTCCACCACCTCTTCCATGTTTTCTTTCTAAAGTGCTGAATAGAGACAATTGCTCTTTGTTTCTTTTATCTCCCTCACATTTTTCGAACTCTCGTTACAATTACTTTGACAGACATTGTAGCTGAAACAAATGACAGTGGTGGAAGTTGAGTGATGGGTGGTGTCAGTGGCGGCTCTCTAAACGTACATGTGTGTATATGATAAAGAAATGTCTGTAAAACTGAGAGCAAAGACTGAGAATGGGAGGGGATTTCGTTAGGGTTCATCCCTCTGCCAAGGCCAAACAAAACACCATTTGTCTTATTCTACTAGAATAATAATAAAATAAATCACTTTATGTCCAGTATATGTCTGATTTTTAAATTAACATTAGTTTATTTTTGTGGAAATTTATAAAAAACAAAGTAATCAACATTAATTCCATTAGCAACAAGTATCTCACATATTGGAATTAATTCTTAAGAAATCTATATGAAATGATATCCAACACATCCAGACTAAAGAATATTTTAATGGGAAAATAATAATATCATTGTTTAAATATACTATAGAAACAATGGGATTTCTTTTATGCCTTTTCCACACAATGTACTCAATTATTAACGGGTTACTGTAATGGCCCATTAGATGTATCCTTGAGTCCTTTAAATAACCCTGGGCTGTTTGCCTGAAAGTGGACTCAATTATCTCATTTACCAGCAGTGCTTGAGGGGTTAAAAAGACGATTGGAAGCAGCTGTACTTTACAAACACCACGTCATGTGAGCACAATGCACTGCATATGCACAGATGTTACGTTGCGATTAAAGGCAGGAAACACACCCCGGACAGTACCAAACTGCTGAATCACTCTGCTGCAGTTAAAGTGACAGCTACAGGAGATGACAGAAGAAACCGGTCCACATCGCAAGACAAAGAGGATGAGCAGAGCACTGGAGCAGAGAGACACGTGACCTTAAAAGTCTGACAATGTAAGCGTTTATATATTTACAGAAGACAGATGAGAACACGTTACTGCACCTTTAAGGATTGATTGGACGGTGCATAATTATTACTTGCCGTCCGCAATGCTGCATACTGTGTGTTCAGTCCTGGATCTGCCCACACCTCATGTAAATCTGGTGTGTTTACTCAATCGAGGAGTTGGCGTCTTACATATTTACCTGGCAGGTATGTCGTAGTTTGGGGCTGCTTTGTCACCTCAAGGCCTGCGGAGCTTACAGCCATTAAGCATGACCCAGTATCAACACCACGCACGACGTTCTCACCATTCACCTGGAGCGTAATAGCAGCTCAGTAAGTGAATGAAGCAACACACAAACAAAACAAGAAGTCAATGGTGAAGGATACAAGGAAGTTGGTATTCTGTCCTGCAAGGGCGTGACCTATACTTTCCTAGTTTCCCATTTCTAACCTCTAAAATGCAGAGGAAACCACCAACCTCCATTTTTAAACAGTTGTATTTTAAACTCTAGTGTGGTTTCCAAAGATTACAAATTTAATACGGTGCCTTCAGGGGAAACTGGTCTAAAATGATACCAAACATCCAGAGTTAACAGAATGGGAGGGCACATTAATAATAAATAATAATTATGAGACTGTCATTCCTCCTCTATGTGGTATAGGCAATTAGTCATAGGTTGTGAATGTGAAAAGGCAAATTAATTTGATCCAAAAATCCATTCAACAACTCTGCATTGTTAGCTTTCAAGTGTACACAATTGCTAAGTCACGTCCCAACGCTTATGAGGTCAAGGGCGTGGCAGAGAGGCGACCGGTAGGGGGCGCCATTTTTTTGGGACATCCTCTCACTTGCGCTTTTTTTTTTTTTTTTTGCTCGGTTTTGACAAATCGCTCTGAAAATTGTTTTCCAGCTCGGTGTTTGTTTTGTCCCTGTGGCGGTAAATGCGCCTCCTCTCCGACTCTTCTCCGCCATTCTGGGCGCGTCTCGTGCACGTCAGCGTCCTGTGCGCGCGCTCCCCGGTGCTGGGCGGGTTTCTGTCCGTATTGTGCTGCAGTGATGCGGCCGGGCGGACCCAGGATCAGCCTCTCCGTGTATTGTCTGCGGCCTGGGAGGAGGACGGAGGGAGGGACCGGAGGACTATTGTGCGTGGAGTGGATAGCACGGTTTCCCCAGGAAGGACATAAATTCATCGGAAGTTGTCACGTGTCGAAAAAAAAAAGCCCCGTACTTCCTGAAAACCGTGTAGCCGCCGTGCTCTTGATACGCTGGCCTCTCTGCAGCTGGAACGGTAGGCCCTGCGGTATCTGAGAGCAGACAGACGGTCTGGTGTCCAGCTGCTTCCTCGGGCTCAGCTTCCACTCCACAGCAGCACCACCAGCAGCAGCATCAACATGGCTGCAAACGTATGTGTCGACGCTGTCAAGAACAAAATCCGAGTTCTACAGCAACAGGCGGATGAGTCCGAAGAGAGAGCCACGACACTCCAGGCAAAAGTGGAGGAGGAGAGGGTGAACAGAGAGCAGGTAACTCCAAACTCCAGCCAGACCCACCGCACTCGGTGTACAGGGCGATGCTGACCTCCCCGTGGAACCGTCGTGACTTTTAGTGTGTAAAAAGACGGGCGGGAAAACAATAGTGTTCCTCTTTTTGGCCGTCAAATTAGGGTGTACGCGCCGCCACAGGAGAGACATGTTGGAGGAAACGCAACTAAACGGGATTATAGTTCCTCTGTATGACTCTCAAACCTGGAAACTCAAACTCATTTTACTAAAAAGATTCAATAATCCAATCCAGGTTTAATGTTAAACCAACACTTTTCATCCGATCTAGGCTTCTTTTCTTTTCTTTTTTTGGATCAACTCATATCCTGTCTAATGATTCATACATTTGAATGGGTGTTTTTTTTCCCCTGACAAGTCTACTGCGAATCCTTTAAAATACTAACAAAATAACAAATAGTTTGATTATATCGCATCAGAAATATACACAACTATCAAATCTGCAGTCATACATGACCCAGATGTGGATTTAAGTCTTGTTTGCTGTCAGATTTGCTGATCTAAGACCAGACTTGACATTATTCAAAATTATTTGACATCATTTGGGACTGAACTGGGACATCCATCTGTGGTGATTTATCTAGGTGTGTATTTTAAGTACTAAAGACAAAATGTGTGCCAGATGTTATCGTCCCTTGGAGCTGATCTGGACTGCAGGCCTTTAGTTTAACATATGTAATGTATGTATTTTTAAAAGGAAATGACATGAATTGAGGCAGTAAAAGTAGCCAGTTGTGGAATATATACAGAAAGTTCAATGTACAATCTACTATAGCAAAAAAAAACACAGGACATGACTGGTCAAAATACCAAAATATATCTTCATGTTTTGATCAGTGATGCTGCATTATTGGGTGGTAACAACCATCTGGGTCGATGGTCCTCTGTGACATCTTTTAAATTATTAGTTCATTTGATGTCATTTAATCTCAGATAGAGTTAGAGTCTGTGTAAACATTGCTAAACATTGAAACATGGTTTCACAGATAGAATTGTGTGGCAATACTAAATCTTGTGATGTAGTAATTTGGGGCAAAGCTTTCACAATTGAAAAGTCAAATACTAAGTAAAGTGAGAAAATGAATGACTTATTCCACCTTTTGAAGGAAGAAAATGGTGTTTTGGCTGAGGAAGAGGATAACAGAAACATGACTTAAAAAACTAAAGATAATGCACTTTTGTGTCAACACTGCAGAATGGATGTTAAATTTCACTATAACATAATCCTGAATGAGGAGCATTAATGAAAACAATACACAGGCTTGAAATATAATAGAATTATTAACAAAATGCGCACATTATTTCAACCTTGCAACGACCTGCCCTACATATAACTTATCTCAATAGATAACGTTAACCCATCCACATCAAATTGTCTGAATTGTAATGATTTATTTTTGAAAATTAATATTAATGGGAATTGGCTACTTTAATTCCTCCTCTTTCTATCTCTTACAATAAGAAACGGACTCCTGTAATCCCGGCATAGCTATGCAAATATCAACAACTCGATTAATCAAAGTCAATAAATTAAGAGATTATCAAAGACAAATTATTAGCTACGATCAACTATGATCACAATCAGGCTAGACAGTGTGTAAAAGGGCAGCGGCCATTACTTCATGTCGTCATTTAGAAAACTCTTGACATTTCAGTTTGAATGTTTCAATTGGTCAACGAAACACCAACATAAAGACAAACCGGGCCCAGATGTCAAGCAGCACCTCAGACAGTAAATATAGGAGGATGAAGCTAACTGTCATGTCCATTTGTGCCATCAAACCAGTGACCCCTTCAACTGAGAGCAAGCATCGTCTGACCTTTACAGTAATCGGTGACCAGCTACAGGAAATGGGTGCTGGATGTGATTGATGCAATTATTCGGTCACGCAGCTTTGATCAACTGTGTGTGAACTGAATGAGAGATTACCTCATATGGTCTGTGCCGCAAGGAACAGTGGTGTCAGTGGGTTCCACACACCCAGCAGGCATAACTCCCCATGTTCAGGCACAGCCAAATTGAGAAATGTTATTGTTAAAACTTAACTCACCTAACCTAACTTCAGACATCATGTAAACACCATAACTGGTTTGAAATTGACATAAATAATCGGCTTGAATTACTGTAGGTGGAAGACCAGCTGTCATACGCTTGGGTGCAGTTTGTCTGTCCTTTATATGTTTGCACAAGGTTCCTCCCAAAGTTTGTTTGTGTGGTTTGTGGACAGACCAGGAGAAGGTAACAGACTGCTACATTCCAGCTTTTCTATTCCCTGTATGACAAATGATGGGGAGAATTTGTCGCCGTGTGAATTAAAGCAGCTACTTATACAAAGTGCAAAATGAGTTGTAAGATTTGTAATAATTTTTTGATTCCAAACTATGGATTAAGTTTTCATTCCACTTTCTTTCAGCAGCGTCTGTTTAATGATCACACTGGCTAATATAAAATAATAGCAATGAAGCATTGAGAAAATCCTCTTGTCCTTTACGTAAAACATTTGACTTCTGCAAGCCTTAAAGATGATTTTAAGTTAATTTTAATGGAGCAAAGTCTTCAATGATGTCCTCTGGGCGTCAAAACTCCAGGGACACTAAAAACAGTAACTTAGAAGTTCTTAACTTATGAAGAAAGACACCAGTTTGTTAATAACACGCTTAAAAACACAAACACAAAACACACTCCGTCACTTACTGATTCGATAACTGGTAGACATATTAATAATGGGGAACACCGTGTCCCGATTAGTGTGGGGTTATTACCATTTGCAGCATACTGTCACTTGCTGCTGGTGAGCAACACAGAGCAGTGATCTGACCATCTTAACTGAACCCTGAACTTGCAATTCTGAACCCAGCCCGTACCGGATGTAGCATCTTTTGAAATCCAGCCCAGTGTGAGGTGAACAGAAGCGGTATGGATAGAAATGTCATGCTCTAATTGGTCTGGATTGCACTGTAATGAGAGTTTGGCAATGCTAGGACACAGTGATGAAATAAAATCCTCCCACAAGTTCCAAACCTCCCTCCACCTCATCCTCAGAGATCTACTCACTCTTATTATGAATCTTATTTTGAACCAGAGTCCAAAACAGTTATATGGGCTACACCAAACCGTTATTAGTTTAGTTTTCATCGAGCATCGAGGGAGGATGAGTTAAGTGTAAAGATTGCCTGCTGTGATCTGATCAGAATGCAGGCGGCATCCAATACAAGAATGAATCCTAATGCAATATTTAAAAGCAAGTTCCATCATCAGATGGATTGAAGATAATGAAAGGAGTTACATACTGTAGATAACATGTTAATGGAAGGTGTAAAAGCTCATCGTTTGCCAAGTCATTGAGTATTTGATGGTGGCCTATATGCTTAATGTGAATCTGTCCCAACATATTTATCTTTGCATAGGCTGAGGCAGAGGTGGCTTCCCTGAACAGACGTATCCAGCTGGTGGAGGAGGAGTTGGACCGAGCCCAGGAGAGACTGGCGACAGCCTTGCAGAAACTGGAGGAGGCTGAGAAGGCTGCTGATGAAAGCGAGAGGTAACCTTTAGACTCCGGTTTACTGCACCTTTAATACCTTGTGTTGGGTATTACGGGAGGGCAGGGAAGGTCCTTAGAGTGATACTCTGAAATCTTTGATCATTAAACATTCTGTATGGAATGAGATTTATGGTGCTACAATTTGAATTCCTATGACTGATTTTGAAACTGAAAGTAAGTTTTCAAATATGTAATTCAATTCAAGCTCGGGAGGCACGAGCTGTTTGAGATCCAGTTCTTCCAGTTTTCCAAAAAGCCAAAGATTTAAGTTCAAAGTAACCGTTTCTGCCTTCATCATTGGAGGTGACAAAACTACCTGCTGCTCTACAGACTTTACCCTGGCAGATTAATGTATGTTCATATATTCGTAAATTCAACGACCAATTAAAATACAAATGTAATCAAAATGGACTTGTAGGATATTGTAGAGAGCAAAGACACTGGGGTCGTTTGCTTTGTGCTGAGATCCTGTCTCTGGGTGTTGCGTGGAAGTGTTTCCTGTACTCTGAGTCATTTTTAAAGCATTAACGCTATAATGAAATGAAAAAAATGAAAAATAAAACATGTCAATAAAATGTAGATAGATAAGTTCATGGCTCATCTCCTCACCTGCAGCTCACATCTCTGATTTTAATAAATAACAACAGCTAGGATGTCACAGGAAAATTCACAACAGGGTAACTGACCTGCAAATGTTGTGAGATTTATATTCTAATAATATTTATTATATTTTACAACATAACTAGTAGTAAAAGTAGTAATAGTTTTAGATCGTACTGTGCAATCCCCGTGAACTTAAGAGACACGCGACTACAGAATCCAATAGATCTCATGATCTCAGCTAACATGGCTAACACCAAATTAAACACAAGATAACGTTTGGGCTGTTTTGCAGCTTTTACGTCCCCACTCAGATTCAGACATAGGACACAAACAGAAATCAGTCATGCGAACACAAGGGTGACTGCTCTAGCATCCCTCCAGCTGCACCAAATGTAGCCCCACCCTGAGCCACACCCTCACATCTTGAGTTTATTCTATGGGGAACACTTTGTGCCATCCTTTCATCAAAGTAGCCCATATGTCCCTCTCTCTAGCCACATCATCTTAGTGTGGTCCAAGGACAGTCCCAGGTCATAGGTAAAGTACAATCAGAAAGTGTAGTTTGGACAAATGAGACAATGCATTGAGACACTACGGCTTTTGCAACAGGTTTTTCACACAGGTTTTTCAGGTGCAGCAGATGCATTCAACCACTGAAAAATGTAATGCACAGGTTTATCAGGCAGGAATTCCGTCTTGAGTGTTTCTGCAGGGGACACACCTGTTCTTATCACGTTCTAAAGGTTTTCACCTGTGTTGATTTATATGACTATCAGGAGGATTATTGAAAGCTCATGAATCATTTAATGTGAGGGTCAAGGTGTATGTGATCCAGTGATGACCTTGTTAATTTTCAGTACCATTTGGCGGATGGTGGCGCTCTAATAACACTTTTCTATTCATATTTCTATGCATGACATGGATGGGTTTGGGTAGATTGTTATCATTGTTATTATTCTTATCTGCTGTTGACTTTGTTTTGCTGTTTTTGTTGGTGTGTAGGGGTATGAAGGTGATAGAAAACAGAGCTCTGAAGGATGAGGAGAAGATGGAGCTCCAGGAGATCCAGCTGAAGGAGGCCAAACATATTGCAGAGGAGGCTGACCGCAAATACGAGGAGGTGAGATCAATATGACCCGTTTGTTTATTCAGTCAGTATTCCAGGAAGTCATTCAGCACCTCTTTCTTCTTGCTAATAGTTCTTCAGTGATAGCAGCAGTGATATGCGACTCTGCACAGACCAGAGATGTAAAAGAAAAAGGATTAAGGATTACTTGATATTAATCTGATCTAGAGTAAAGTGTCTCACATCTGATGTGAAACATCGTATACTGTGTGTATAACTGAAAGATTGCTGGAGTGGTGGAAATGCCACATATGTCTCAAATAAGTGCTCTGGCACAAAAATACCAGCATACCAGCCACCAACTCTTCATTGGAGCGGCTTAAACTGCAGGAGGCAACAATATGCTCCAGGGAGGGGGGGGATTGCACTTTATCTCCGTGGAGTCGTTTCAATAGCACTTTGTGTTTAACTCCTCCATTCAGCAAACTGCTTGAGTTGTTCCTCACGTGTTGCTTTTGATAACTGTAAATGTTTTCAGATCATCATGCAGGCCTACAAAGTGCCATGATTTCATATTCAATAGCCCAGATCAAATCTGTAGGTTGTTATTCAATGTACTGTCTACGTCTGATGGATTCAACATCACTCACTATGTACTTGTAATCCATTTGCGCAGGTGGCTCGTAAGCTGGTTATCGTTGAAGGTGAGCTAGAACGTACAGAGGAGAGGGCAGAGCTGGCAGAGGCGTGAGTATCTACTAATATTAACAAGAGCAACCTGTTGGGGTTTTTTTTTACTTTTTGGTTAGGACCAAATGAGTGGGCTATCCCTAATTATGATATACAGTGGGTGAGCATGGGAATTATTGAAGCTGAGTACTTGATGGAGAGGGAAGATAAGTTACCACTTACTTAATAAGTAAGATAATCAGGGATCAAATTGTTTCAGCTTTAGACTGTACAAATTGTACACAGTTAACAAATAAAGATTCCAGATAATCAGAATTTCAGACCCAGGTCCATGCCTCTATCTGCACTTGGCACTTGGTAGAGTGAGTGGGAAGCTGGCAAGAGGCAGCGACTCCCACTGGTTTGTAGTGGGAGGGTATGGAGAGATTTGAGGAAAGGTACATGTGTTATGTGGGCTCCCTAATGCCAGGATGAGGAAGGAGTATTCTATATCTGCCTCATGGCAACATTAAATTGATTAGAAAGTGTAGAAACAACACACACACACACACACACACTGTTCAGACAAGAGTTACAGTAGACTGGCAGACTGCACAAAGAGCAGTGCATTTGCATACGAATAGATGCTAACCAACACAATGACCCCTCCCTTTCTCTCCATTTATGTGCATGTTTGTGCCGTGTGATCTAAATACCACCACTTGGCCCATCTGCATCTTAACCCCCCACCCATCCCACCATCACCACATCCCGACTCCTCCCCGTGCAACATGGTGGTCTATGACACCGTCTTCTCCGGTAATAGCAAAGCCAAGACACTGGGGGAGGAACTGAGAGGCCATGACCAATCACTGAAGACCCTGCAGGCCTCTGAGGACAAGGTAGACCATTTGTTTCTGTGGGTTCAGCATAATGTAGCAGGCCATGAACAGTATTGATCTAAGATCACTTTATATCTGACTGTGTTGGGTTCAGCACTGGGCAGGCCTGCCTGGTCTTGGTCAGGGTCATACTAAATTTGTTCATTGTTTCATTTCAAATGTTCCTACAACAGTCCCAATTGTCCTTCATCGTATTTAAGATCCTACACGTAATAGAAGGTTGTGGCAGTTTAATGTATATGATTATGTAATGCTGTGAGCGGCCGAGCCCTCATCAGGCCATCGTGATGACTGTGACTAATGGATGGTGATTGCAGAGGCCTCCCTGTACGTACCAGGTGCCACTCCACAGGGTGTTCCCATGGCAAATATTTGTGTAGCAATATGACATAGTAATGCTAATACGCCGTCTGACGGTGTTGGGATGAGTCATTCCAACAATTCTTTTGTCCATTTAAGGAGTTTGTGGCGCATTAGTCAGTTTATCAAGTGACTCGTTTCCATATTTCACCGCGCCTTATAAGGTAACTCAAAAATCATCTACGTCACCGATCCGTAGTTTAGATTAATGTTCTAAATGTTATACATTCTGCTGTTGTTTCACCACCATTTTTGCGCAAGTAATTGTTGAATCTCAGTAAAGCAAATGTTCCCCTGAAAATGTTAAATGTAAAGAGGTTTAAGGTTTGTGATTATGAGTTTTCTTTAATTAACATTTCTCTTTTTTTAAATTAACATTTAAGTAAAGTAAGAACAATTAATTGCAATACTTGCAGACTGGCAACTAAATATTGTTGTAATATTTCATTGGGAGGTCTCTGGCAATTCCCATCCCCAATTCAAAAGCCAAACAGTAGAGCCCAGGTCTGGGAGTTGGTCCAGAGTCGGTCGATATGCTCGCAAACGTTGTGGGGGAAAATAAGTTAAAGATGTGACTTTGTTTTCCTGTGTAGAATTGATTTTTTTCCAGAGTTCCAGATTTCAATCGATCTTTTTGTCTTCATTGGCTGATTGGAGGTCGAAACAGATAGAAGCCACATTGCGTTCTTGCAACAGTGTTTTATACTTTCCGGATTTCCTCCGAATAACGTGCACAGATATTATAGGTAATAATTCAAGTATCATGTATGAAAATGAGTCATTTCTCAAATAGCAACTCATTATTCCTGCACCATAAACCTGCGTGGACTATGACTTGACTTGGAGCTCTGTTCAGTTTCCAGGAGATGATGTGCTAGGTTGCGTTTGCTCTTTGGAATGAGGACATTCAGCAGAGCGTTCGTGCGTGCGTGCGTGCGTGCGTGCGTGCGTGCGTGCGTGCGTGCGCGTGCGTGTGCGTGTGTGTGTGTGTGTGTGTGTGTGTGTGTGTGTGTGCGACCTGCTCACACGATTCTCCACTCGTGATCGCAACCTTTCATCTGTTGTCTGTACTGTCCACCATCTCTGCCTGCACTGTCTGCTGTCTTTGCATGTCTTGTGTGTCCACTGTCTGCCTGCCTGCCTGTATTGCTCTTTCAGAATAACCCGTGGTTCATGTGTTTCCCTTACCTTATTGTTTTAGCTGTACCTGTAACCCTCCACTTTTACACCTCTGCTGCAAGGCAACAACCTCATTCATGATTTTCAGCTGCTGTCAATTTACTCATTAAATCACAGTCCACAACAGCACGTCAGTCCGATCCCTGTATACTTTGCACCTAATTTCACCTAATCTACAAATGCCTTTGAGAGTTTTATGTCTTCAACACAGCACAGTGCATCTTACTTTTCACGTTAACAGGTTGCACCACTTTCACACTCGCAGCTTAGCGGCGTGGACCAGGATTTGAAAAAAATGCAGAGAGTCTATTTTATCCACACTCTGATTGTCAAAGTAATGGCTTGGGGGTCCTATATTTCCATATTTCTTGATGTACTGATAACCTTTATAGACTGAAGGAACATTATCCTACAGTACTGCATGGAAAGTTGAACTGTAGTCCTGCGGTATCGACCGTTCTAGCTGTAGCTTGAGCACTGCGTACGACGTTAGTGTGAAACGGGTTCTACAGCATTCACTCGGCACGCTGGAGTGGCTACGTGGCCCAGACGAGTAGCAACAGCAGAGCAAGATTTTAAATTCCAACAAGGATTCCACTTCTCTGTAGTATGTGGGGAAATTATGCTAACCTAGAATCAGTTTCTGCTCTTCAGCTGAGACAGATTGAAGTATCAAAAACTACTCAGCATTTAGCCTTAGCCTTCACCGAATACTCGCTACTTCTATAAAGTTGTTTCAATTTCTCTTTCTCTCTAATCACCCTTCTCTTTCAACATTTTCGCCACTGTTGAAGCACTTTTTCCGCATAGCTAACCTGGTGTCCTTGCTTCCCATCTTCTCTTCGCTGCCTTCCTTCGCTCATCTTCCTGAAATCCAAACCGGTAAAGTAAATGCGCTGAGCTGGAGGAGGAACTGAAAAACGTCACCAATAACCTTAAGTCTCTGGAGGCCCAGGCTGAGAAGGTAGGGCCAGGACAGGTACCAGGTACCTGAACCAGCATGACACACAATCGGCATGCTCGTCTTTCTGGGTCCACCTCCAAGAGTGCTTGGGTTAAGACCCATCCAGTCTCAAAATGAGACTGGATGTGTTTTTGAGACTGACTGCAGTCTTGCCTTTGTTTTCTCCGCCCTGGACCATCAATCTTGTCATTGTTGCCCTTTGCAGTGTCCTTGTTGTAGCTTCCAGAAAGGTCATACTTGATGAATAACAACTGTGTGCTCAGCTTGTTATTTTCAGTTCCCGGATGAAAGCAGGGGAGATGTTCATATGGATTTTTATGTCCAGAAACCTGGAAACATGTTGGGGTTTTTTTTGTTTGCTTGTTTTTTTAATGCCAGCTCATAAGTTTCCTTTCCAAATTTTTTGTAGTTTTTGTAATATCCTCAGACCTTTCATATCATTGAACCACTGTTGAGTAAGGTTATATGAAGAAACAAGTGTTGTGGTTATATTGGATTCATGTTTGTTCAAGTTCCAACCTAATGACCTACAGGTGTTTGCAGTGTTTTGAATGTTCTCCAGCCTCATTGCACTGCTGGTCTGCCAATATTACACCTCTTCTTAATCATACGTCCCAAGATTGAATAATAAGTGTAATAGTAATAGCTGTAATAATTCCATGCAGTAGGTATTAGCTGCATTTTTGCATTTTCACATTGCTCTTAACTGAAATCTAGTTTTAAATTGTGCCTATACAGTATATTGTATTAAAATACAAGTAACACAAATGAGACTGATTTGTGGGGCTGGATTTCATTTTTGGCTTGGTTTGTTTCTAATATTTCCATCTGTGTATTCCAAGTAGGAGGAATCATGATAAACTCCGGAAAACTGAAAAATTTATGTTGTTGTTTGTCATCACAGTATTCTCAAAAGGAGGACAAGTACGAGGAAGAGATCAAGATCCTCACTGACAAGCTGAAGGAGGTACGTGTGAGCAAGACCTTTAGAAATACTGTAACCCGATCGAAGGATTTGCATTAGATTTTTGTGAACATACTGTGTATTACAACATTCTATAACTGTTTAAACCATGTACCACCAAACCCAAATATCTTAGTACTGCCTCACATGAGATGGTCTCTCTGACTCTGTTTGTCCATAACCGTGTCAGACAGTTTCCACTCTTGTTTGTTTTGTGTGTTGTGTTGGGCTGAAATACGTTGAGAGGCGTTTCTAATGATTTATATGTCCCCATTTCTATACACGAGGGAGGTGGGTTGTAATTTTCTGACCTCAGATTCTGCTGTGCTTTGTCATCTTAGGCTGAGACTCGTGCTGAGTTCGCCGAGAGGTCCGTGGCCAAGCTGGAGAAGACAATTGACGATCTGGAAGGTACGGTGCCGAGTACACCCACTGATTTGCAGTACTGAACACATTGTAATTTCACTTGAAATTGTTCCTGTGACCTGAAAAAGTCCAAATGGAATCAAAACAGTGCTGAGCGTTCTCCACACATGCAGCTGGGGGAATGGTTTCAACAGCACTCTCACTAAAACAAAACAGACAGGAGCTTGGGGAAGTCAGAATCTGTAGAAGTCATTATCGCGTTGAGAGATAAATAAACAAATATAACATCTGGTCCTCCAAAAATATCCTCTATCAGAAATAACCATGCAGCGAGACTCTGTATCCTGTATCATGCCGTTTCATATTGTTTGTGTGGAGGACATGCAGCCTCTTCTCACTTCATTTAGTAAATGATGTCATTTCAGATCAGGCGGTAGTGAAGTAGGCCACATTGAATGGTTTGCCCTCTATATTACTGTGATGCACAAGTGTTGCTAATTCATTGAAAATGTCTTCTTCCTTCTCCCCTGAAACTCTCTGTGCCAACAACGCAACAACAGATGAGCTTTATGCACAGAAACTTAAGTACAAGGCCATTAGTGAGGAGTTGGACCACGCCCTCAATGACATGACCTCCATGTAAATAGTGATTTGTGTTTGTGTGTGAGAGTGACAAGCATGCACATTGCCTGCCGTGTGTGACTTAAATTTGCCTAAAAAAACCTTGCTGTGCCGTGGGCTATTATATCTAATATTTACGCATCAAGACAAATCGTGCTGAATCCTTTTGAACACGGCTGACCGCCCAGTTAGTTAATGCTTAGCCTGCTTGTTTGGTGTGTTGCTCAATAAGGCAGATAGCAGCAGATGTTGCTCGAAATTGAGTTTAACTTTCAGATGAAGTTTGTGTGAAATCTGTAATCTGTGGTTGAGAATCATGACACAAGTGTGTAGTTGGAGTTGCTGAAATACAGGAGGATGAGGAAGAATGTTGCTGCCAGACATGACGACATGGAACTGAAGTAGGAGACACAAATCAGATGTTTCCATTGTTAGTTTTATATGAAAAGAAAAACTCTTACATACAGATAAGGATATTAAGATCAGAAGTACACGCGCAGCAGCTTTCCACTTTGTAGCTCTTGACATTAATAATCATTCTATCCTCATTATGTGTGTATTTGAGGATAGACTGATGATCTTGAGCCTGTAGTAACTAAAGGCCGTAGTCCAAGTATTGAATACTTGTATGATTACCATTTGGATCTTAAGACCTATCATGATTTGTCTCGCGTATCATCTCGCAACTCTCCATAAATGAACTCTTTCTAATCTGGATCTTCAGTTCAGTCCAAGTGAAACGTACCGTGCGCCTTCAAACATCCGTCACCCCAAACAGGGAGATCCCACGAAACCACCAAGTCACAAAATATTTCCGATACAATTACTGTTTTATTGATTTGCCACAAACTCCATCACAAGCGAGTGTAAAAATGTATTTGTCATGTTTGAGTTCATAAGTTCATAACTTAGAATTTAAGTTTAAAGCGCCCTGTGGATGCTGCTTTGTATCTTGAATATGTTCAGATCTCACCAGCTGATTTTCGTCGGCTTTCACCTCAGCTGCGCTTTACAACACTGCATGGATTTATGAATGATCTTTAATTATTGCCGTGCTGATTTAGTGTGGTGACGTGTGGTTTGCTCAGAGATTTAAAGTAATGTCACCGCGATGGACACGCACATTTTCACTTTCTACTTATTTAGGAGATTGTGCAAAAGTATTACAATTATGTGATAAGTTTTCTGATTTTCCTCCAAACATCAGTCTGATTTGACCTGAGCTCCTCTTCAACGAGGTCAGTACAGGTTTGTCAGCAGAAACATCCTGCTGTGTCCGTGTTTTTGAAGACATTTTTGCAAAAGACATAGTTTTACGGTACACAGAAATCTTTCATGGCGAGGCGGAGCAGATAGGCAGTGAAGCGGTACGCTGGCGTGTCCGGACAGCCTTCGGTACGATCGCTCAGCCCTAATGTGGTTCGGTACCAGCGCATGGTTGTACGTGGCTTGTGTGGTTAACATTTGTCTCGGAGTGTGTGTTGTGGTTTGAGGCCTTTGCTAACAAAGTGTGTCTCTGTGGAGCATGGTCCTTTCTGAAGCAGCTGACGTGACGTTGCACCTGTAGTCATCATGGTTTCCTTGTGTTTTCAGCTAAGTTCATGACGGCTCTGCCATCAAGTTCTTCTGTCAAGACTCTGCTCTCTTCTGCTCAACATCTTCTTGGTTTGATTTGTTCTTAATCTGTTCTTAATCTGTCCTCTTCCCCATTCTTGGCTGTCCCTCCACTCTGTCTTATCTACCTTTCTCCAATCTTCCACTGTTATTTTCTTTATGTCCCTTTGTTTTTAGCACTTTGGCAACGTGTATGTTTTGACTTCCATCTCCCTTCAGTTGTTTCATAGTAAATGGTCATCACATGGTGGTTTCTGTGTCTCTGATTTGACTCGTTCTTGGTCTTTATTTAACTGTGAAACGAAAGACAGGAAGCCAAAGATCTGTATCTGCGGCCGATTCTGTACAGATGATCGTGCTTTCGATACGGAGTGCAGGGTGTTAGGTTTAATGGTAAACATCATCAAATGTTCTTACTGGTCCAGATTAGAGCACAGCCTCAGTCAAAGCTTCATTCTTCCGTCGTAATGGTCTGATCATCCACGGTCTCCTGACTTGTGTATGTCACCCTGTGTGTCGAATGTGAGGTCATCTAGGTCCTTGGGTGTTTGCTGTTTTTCTCAAGGATTATTCCAATAAGAAAACTGTTGATGATCAGCTGTCAAAACCGTTAAATTCAGAACCAGGAATACAAAGCATGGCCACTGTTTTGTTTTTTTCAGTATGTCCAACAAGCCACAGCAGTACATCAAAAACTTACAGACGTATACATTATCATTACAGTGCAAATATGAAGCGGAGGTGAAACAGTGCCCCCTGGTGGTACATAAGATTGAAAGGCTGATGTGGAACAAACATATAAAAAAAACAACTAAAACTTTCATTCTCATGCCTGTAGACTTTGCAAACTTTCTGTTGATGTTGTGGAAGTCTTTCTGATCCATACTAAAGGTCATCGCTGTCAGGTAGGAGGGTCGTATAAAGGCCAGGTCATATATTGATGATATAACTGTAGACAAATCATTTGGTATAGGAGGACCAGAGACACTGAGCAGTCACCGATCCATCTAAGTAACGGCTCATCAAAGTACTCCGTCTGCCAGCGTCTGAACATCGGTCGTGCAGTTTCATTGTAAATTATCGTCTTCCTCTGGAGCTGTAACCATTTTATATTGCCTAGTCAGCAGTATACACACTAGTCTAGAGTCTTAAATCGCACCTCTTTGAACAAACCTGTTTTTGTTTGTTGGTAGGATCTTAATGGTCTTGGTGGTCTGGTGATTCTTGGCCGTGTATGACGACGACATTTAGAGACATTTAGATAAATTGTTCAGTTGTATAAAATATCTGATAAATGTGTCAGCCATGTAGAAAGAAACAACAAATCAAAGGCTGACATTTTACCTCAATATTCATCATAATTCTCGTATAAATAATGATTCTATACATGTACATGATCATTAAACTTTACTTTTTATAGATCATACTCCTATAAAGACGAGCACAAGCAACAAATTAAATTGTTCTAAATCTTGCTTACATTAACATTTAGCCTTCATCACAAACGTACCATAAGATTGTTGATCCAAAAACTGGCAAATTTGGAAAGGCAAAGTTAAGGGGTACATCAAAGACCACATCAAATTAGATTTGATCTCAAATTGGTTGTGAATGGAATGTGTTTAATCTCACGAGAGGACGTGAAGAGCAGCGATTTGGAGCTGTGATAGATGAAATGAGCCAATTGTGTGAGAATGGTGACATCATAAATCCAACCTGATCCTAGATAGAAGCCCAATTTAATGATCCCACAGCCAAAGACAGGCTGGGATTTAACTCATCATAATCTCCATGACTCACAAAACGGAAAACATGTTTGCAGGAGGCACGACTGAGGCCGACTCCAGGTGGCCCTGACATGTGCGCAGTTTTACAGATTCTAGTACTCTGCTCCAAAAACCTTTTTTTAAATAATCAAAAAATAGCATTATATTTATAAAAAAAGATGCCACTAAGGGATGGTTTTCAATCAGTCCGGCAAGTGAGAATGTACCAAACATTGATGTGCGTTATTACATCAATGATATTGCCTGAATCAACATTTTTCAGAATCAAATGAACCCTCCTGATTCCACCCCTCCCCCGGGTTCTGTGCAGTTCCAGTACACAACTTGGATGTGTGACGCCAAACAAGCTCAAGTTGAACAGTATTTGTCATCTGGTTGGTTGAAAATACTTTGTACTCATAACTGAACCCTTAGAATAGTAGTTTGTACTGACATAAGTATGAGAGTAACAGATAGAGACCAACACTACTTGAAGATTAGGGTGAATTTTGAGGCTTTAAATGAAATGTGTGTATGGTTATTATGTCCAGTAAAAGTACAAGATAATAAAAGCGTCAAACTTATATTAAAACTAAACCAAGAATTGAACGGTCTGGATCTCAGTCAGAATTTTCACTTCCAGGTAAAACTCTGAGTTTGATTTTGGCTTTTTTGGCAAATTTTGGCTTTTATTAAATCTTTTTTTCATTGGAAATGAAATATTAATTCAGTAAGCTGAGAACAAAATTTGAAAATATTTGAAAATCTTGAAATAAAATCTAAAATAAATGGAACTAAAATGACCTGCACCTACGACATGACTCCTGTTGACTCCTGTTGACTCCTGTTGACTCGTGTTGACTCGTGTTGACCCGTGTTGACTCGTGTTGACTCCCGTTGACTCCTGTTGACTCCTGTTGACTCCGATTGACTCCTGTTGACTCCGGTTGACTCCGGTTGACTCCTGTTGACTCCGGTTGACTCCGGTTGACTCCTGTTGACTCCGGTTGACTCCGGTT
>OMNV01011108.1:0-19384 GCA_900303265.1 Brotula barbata | reverse complement strand
GCCTGAAAAGTCATTGAAGTAATTAAAACATGTAACTATGGATCCTATAAGATGAGATGAGACATGGTAAGGTAAGGTAACACGTTATTACTGCCTCGCAGTAAATTTTGGTGTAACAGCCGCAAAAACAACACGTACCCCAGCCGAATATAATCAAATAAAATAGAATAAAGTACAAATCAAAATTATACAGAAAGTAAAAAAATATATATATACCTTACCTATATATATATATATATATATATATATATATATATATGTATATAGATATTGTTGTGCAAATTAATGCTTACATTATTCACACAGGGGGAAAAACACTTCTGCTGTTTTTCTGGATGACTTGACAAATACCAGTCTGAGATGGAGGGAGTACTAGACTGAAAACAGCTGAACAATGGAAACTGAACTTTTAGACAGGATTAAAGGAAGCTGGAAAAGAGTTTGTGTAAGGACAGCTTGATGTAAATGTAAAGAGGCGGTCAGATCAAAGATATTTCCCAGTAAACAACCCAGTTGGATAGACAGGAACTCCTCTGACTCAGTGTCAGCTGAGAGTCACGCAGAAACAAATGTGAACTCTCCTGACCCAGTCCAAAGCTGTACTATCAAATACAATCAAAAATATCCTCTCCTTTGCTTTGATGCACCAACAAATGTGAACTCTCCTGACCTAGTCCAAAGCTGCACTATCAAATACAATCAAAAATATCCTCTCCTTCTCTTTGATGCACCTCTGAGGACCTGAGCTTGTATTTATGATATCTTCCTTTATTGTTCCATCTCTGAATTCTTTACTTCTTTCATTTTCACATAAGTAATCATTTAATAATTGAGTGTATTGCGTAGAAAGGGCATAAAAAACGTCAGGAAGAAAAACAGTTGTGATTTTAAAAAATGAAATAAAAGTAATCCTTACTTTTTAAAGCTATGGCATTTTCAGTGTCCCTGGAATTTCTCTTTCTTCTAGATGCGTTGGCTAGCATTTTATTAATATTTTCCCAGAATGCACTGTATGCATGTGTGAAAGTTTGGACATTTAACTGAAATTTCTTATAATTTTATGTGTATGTAATATTATATTGTATGTTGTACATTACACTTTTGCGGGATGCCTTTATTTTGAAAAGTACGTGCCTATTTGTTTTGTTTTTTCACCCAGCAGAATCGCCACAGCCATAACAAGAACCGTCTTGGTCCGTGCAGGCTCGTATTTTAGATTTTGCATCGCTCTTGGAGAAATGTTTGCCTACATTTTTTCATGGAACCTCTGTCAGGTTGTGGCGGGTGTGAACAGGTCCCATCCGACGTGCCGAGCACTCTATCGGGCTTTAACGATCTCCACGCCACGCTACTACAGTGAACCGTCTGGCACCGGTAAAGACAAACATGTATATGTCCAAATCAGAGGTGACAACAGTCCATCTTGTGCAAATATGAAATTCAGTACAAAAGTGAGAATCCGAATAATTTCGAGATTTCCTTTGTTGTTGTTTTTGACTGATTTATCTCCATATTGGATTTTTCTTAACTCTTGCTTGTCATGACCTGACATGTATGCAGTCCTGTGTCAACTTTTAGTAAATAAAACCAAAATGAACAAAGAACAGCCTCGAACCTAAGGCTTGTTAACTTAATTTGACTTTTTTATGTATGTTGTGTCTCACTCTGCTGTAATTTTAATGACTTCCTGTCAATCAGATTCAGTTGTCACCTACGAGCAGCTGAAGTCCATGCTGGCCGTTCGTGACATTCAGCTATTTGATGTAAGAAATCCAGATGAGTTCCAGGCTGGAAGCATTCCACAAGCTGTCAATGTCCCGTGTGAGTGTTTATTTACCTGCCGTGCACACAGACATAAAGGAATATGTGCTGTGAGTTGCTTTTTGGGTTTATATTGTGTGTGTTTTTGCATCAGTGCCTGATCTGGAGGAATCACTCAAGCTGTTGCCTGACACCTTTCAGCAGAAATTTAAAGTGAAGCCTCCCGGGAAAGATGATGACAATATTGTGTTTCAATGCCAAAGAGGCAGAAGGAGCGACACGGCTCTGACCATCGCACGCCAGCTGGGATTCAGAGGGTAAACAGTTTGTACATTTAGGAAATACATCAGACCATGACCACATCAGGACATGGGTCATCCATCATGGTGAGGTATGGTCAGAGGACAGTTACATGATACCAAAGTGACTCCATTCTTTAACTTTGATGTGGGTTTGAATCATGTACGTATATTTGGTGGATGGTTTAGCAAATACACAACGCCAGCATGGAGCAACACAGGGCTGTAAATAGCTAATTTATTCAATACAGCCTTGGACCCGAGTCCAAAGTTCACACAGCCTCCGAAATGCAATGGCGCGAGGACAAAATGTGTCTTCTGTGATCTTCTTGCTTTCCAGAGTGAGACATTATAAAGGAGGCTACATTGAGTGGGTGAAGAGAGAGAAGGAAAATGAATCCAACTCATAATCAAAATCTGGGGGCTGAGACCAGACAAATGTGCAGAATGAGGACAACAAAGGGTCAACACATCAAGACAATATGATTCATATAAACTGTTTCTTTAGAGGCAAAATGTCTTTGAAGATTCTTCATTATCCAAGGAGGGTTATATTAAGGGCAAGTAAATGATCTGAGCCATGAAGAGAGGGATTGCTGCTTAAAACTACTCAATCAAAGCTCCCTTATTTTCAGTATTTTTGTGAGTAATATACTTGTGATCAATGTTGAATAAATTTCAAAGGAAATTTGAACATGTCTATGCCTCATATTTTTAGAAGCAAACAGTGAGTGGCATGTCTGTACACTTGTGAGTGTGTGTACTTTTTTTTAATTAACTATTTCTCCTGTATGTGTGTGTATGCTGTGCATATTACAAGAGCAATGCATCCTTCTGACCAGTAGATGGCAGCAGAAGGTCGACCAATTGTGAAAAGCTTATTTTTTCCATTCCACATCACTGTCCTTTATCATCATTGTTGTGATGCCCACTGTCCTGACCTTCACTCTTGTATTAGTCCAGACAGGTATGGATCCGTTGAGTAACAGCTCTCCGTGCAGATGTCAAGAGCTCAAAATATGCAAGGTCCATAACATCCCTCATTTTCCTCTCATCAGAGCAAAACGGTAACAACAATAGAGCGAGTGATGCTCTGTTTATGCGCTCTGGATGGAGGGGTGGAATGCAGCAGAGGTGATCCTGCGTCTGACAAAGATGATAAAAGTAAAGGATGTTTGGTGCGTTTTTTTTGTTTGTTTATGAATTCCAAGGAATGCATCAGCAGCTGGGTGAGGTGGGATGGTGTAACCTTTCCCAAACAACTGCCACTTATACAGGAGAGGTGGAGATCGATTTCCTGAATGGTGTGCTGTAAAGTGCAGAAATGGAGTGTAAGAGACCTCGGTATCATCATGTATCGGACATGATTTACATGACTGGTGGAAATTCAGCACCAGCAACAACAGAATAAAACACTTCAGTCCTAAACATGGATGCACACCAGGTACAGGTTTGGCTTCTCGTACTCATTCTACTGCACTGAAGACAAATATTTTCCAGCAGGCTCCTCTGGATAAGAATGATGGATCAAATTTCCAGTGAGCATCAAGGGCATTTGGACACTTACGTTAGTTTAAAGAACAACTGGTGCCTGTTGGTGGTGACAAATGATCAGTTAAGGCTGTTTGTCAGCTCAGTGCAGTGACTCTGGCTCTGAGCAGGTCCCATCAGCCTCACTCCATCACACGAGGCTGCAGCTCATTCTCTGTGAAAATATAATTCAAATGGGGACTTTGTAATAAAATCTACAATGACAGTGCTTGTAAAAAGTACGTGAGACATTTGGTCTTTATTTGCCTCTGCAAAGACAATAATGTGCCACCTGAGTGTTTCCTTCTGTTGTATTTATTTGGATTGTTTTTCATTTCCTTTTAGTTTCATATCTGAGAGTACCATTACGTGGAGCAGATTGGAAAATAAAGTAGACTTTAGGATTGGATGCCCTCAGAGAGTCTGAGATTTCAGACACAAACTACACGTGTGTTCCTTTAAAATGTGCCCGCGTTGGTCTGTCAGTCTGTTCATTTCCATGCATGGACCCAAACTGACCTAATTTCTCCCCAGCAGGTCTCATCGGCCCTCTGGTCTGGTTTTTATTAGGTCAACATTGTACTTTTGCTTTTTTAATGTCACTTCCAGCCAAGCGTGACCCAGACTGGCTCAGGGTCACATTAAGAATTCAGCCATTTTAGGCATTTTCAGGCACACAAATAACCTCCTCTCATGAATATAAAGTGTATTAACCTATCGAATTGGTTGATTAAATATACAGCGTTCAGGGAATTAACTGCGTGTTCGTTTCTGAATCAGTGATTGATTTTTCTTCCTCGTGGTTATTTGCTGTTCCTCTGTTTGCCCCAGCGCGCATCGGGAGACACCTGACGTCTCCACGTACGCGCCCCGCCACTGTGGCTGAAAATCAAAGAGTGGAATGAGAAGCGCGTCTAGTGTCCGCCAGAGAACCCCACAGATGGGAGACGGGAAGTGAGAGTGAGAGTGGGCACCGTTTGTGCGTCTCTGTCCACATTTCTGTCCGACCGTGCGCAATGGGAACAGCGCGCTCCTCCGCTCCCGCAGTTCTGGATACGAAAAGCGGACAAGTTTTCACTCTCCACGGGTGATGAATTCCACGGTGGCATCTGATGAATTCTCCTTTTGGAAACGGTAACAGGTACGCCGCGGAGTTTATTGCGCCTTCTAAATAAAAACCTGTTCCATCGTCTATTTCCACTTTTCTGCTCCAGTGTTCGTCTGTTAAACTGTGCTGCTTTGTGCATTCATTGTTCTGTGCGCAGGGGTGATCACCGGGAAAATCTCAATTTGTCTTCTCTCTTTTTTTTCTCCTGCGTTATTGCGCTACGTTTGGCCCCAATCTTGCTTCGCGGATCGTGATTAAGGCGCCTTATCACGGGCTGTAATGGATTTTTATGATTAAGGTCTGATTAAGTGGCGTGGAGACGAAAATTGAAATTCTGTGCCAGCTGTGATCAATTCATAAATTCAAACTCATTCGGGAAATAGCCTCAAATTTCAATGAGACGGTCTGCAGTTATTATTATTATCATTATTATTACTGTACTCTTCTTATTATTGATGGTGTTAATATAGTCAAGCTCTCCATATATGCAGGAACTTCAATCCTTTTCACTGTTTTTGTCTTTTTTTTTATTTTATACAGGCAGATATACAGTGTGAGAGTCAGTGTGTCTGCTGGTCTAATTAGGAGCACCACACACTGTTGTACGAGGTCACACGCAGGCTTCCTCCCTGCAGGATGAGGTGGCGGTTAATATCAGAGGGCAGACACTGAGTAAAAGAGTTCAAGATGATAATGAGCATCGCTTTGCTTCAATCCTTCCACGAGTACAAAACCAGCCACTGGCTGACTCAAAGTGCGGTGTATTTATGGAAACACTGTGATGTCAGCGTGGAGTTGTCTCACACTCTCGTGATGATCTGTAGACGACAACAAAGGGTTACATCACTCGTGAACCACAGCTGTGTAAGAGTGTGTGTGTGTCCATGGGTGCAGTGGAACAGTTTAGCATTGTGTTTCCATCTGTGCCTCTGTGCGCTCTGATGTGTTCCTCCCATCCTACAGTGCGACTACTTTAGGATTTGCATACGTGGTGACCCTCTCGTGTCAAATTTCCTGCTATATCTTGTATCATTGAACTTGGAGCTGCACTCCCATCAGGGGACGCGAAGACGTCGGCATTACCGGCGATGCTCTGGTCTGCCGCTTTTCTTGAGATATGATACTGCAGCCACTGAGGAACGGGGGGGGGGATTTATGGAGACTGGGAAATCTTTCGTAGTCTGGATGTTATCCAAGGGTAAAATGATCCCAGTTTTTGAGGTTTTTTTTGTCCATCCTGTTTATGTCAGATGGAATCACTTTGTTCATAGATCTCTAGACACAGGTGTGAGTACCACCGCAGTGCCATTACCGGGACCCCAGCCGGAGAGGGGACTGTTTGTAAATAAATAGGAGAAAGGACAGGGCACAAAGAGCAGACACAGTTGGATCACCGCAGGACAGCAGCCCAGACTGATTACCCCTGCTCCATGAACTCACCTCACTGACACGGCTCAAAGGCACAGTGCCAGCGCTTCATTTTGTTACCATCTTAGCTTTGTACTTCTTTCTCTTCAAGCTGAGTCTAAAAGCATTTACTGTAAGTGTGTGCAGTTGAAAATCTACCCGGAATCTTCAGAAGTGCACTGAGCCGTCGATGAACTTTGCTGTTGAGAGTCTGAATTTCTGCTGAGTCTTTGATCATTTTTTTTCCCCTGTAGGAGTTGGGCAACAGTTTTGTTCGGAGCCATCAGTACTTGCGCCCAATTGTCATTTAGCAGAATCTAGTGCCAGTGTAAAGAAAAACGTCAATATGAAGCGTTAATGCTGTTGCAGGAGCTGGAGATTCCTCCCTGCGGACGTCCAGCCTCAGGAAACGATGCTGCAGCCATCATCTGGTGGTTCACATTTTACTCTTTCATCCAAGATGTGCAGAATTTGTGTCTTTGTTTTAATGAGATTCCACAAGTGATCCCGTACCCTGAAGACAGAAACACCAATCCCTGTTCTTCTCCCCCCGTGGTAGGTCTGGCATAAATCGCATCGCCCATGTCACTGGGACGTCTCCATGGCAATGTTCAGCAGCACTGAGCAGCTCTGGAATGACTCAGACCGCCTCGGATGGGATGAGAGGAACGAGAGCACCAAGGGGGAGGAAGAGGGAGAGCGGAACTACTACGCCATGCTGTACTCCCTGCTGATCCTGGCCATCGTCTTCGGGAACGTGCTGGTCTGCCTGGCTGTGCTGAGGGAGCGCTCCCTCCAGACCACCACCAACTACCTGGTGGTCAGCCTGGCGGTGGCTGACCTGCTGGTGGCCTCGTTGGTCATGCCCTGGGCTGTCTACCTGGAGGTGAGAGGAGATTTGATGGGGTCTGAGTTACCGCCGTTTCTCCTCATCCATCATCCTTTGTCTTTTGACAGCAGTATCTTAAACATTCAAAAAGTTTGGTCGGCATTCTTAAACTGCTGAACTTGGAGATAAAGATTTCACGCCTTGACACTGGCCCTTGCAGTAAAAGTGGCTTTTCAAAAAAATAAAAAATAATAATCCCTCTTCCTCCCTCCATCTATGTTCCGGGGAATTGTTTTGTTTGAGTTATTTTATTGGTGATACAGAGCGCACGGAGCTGCTGCCGGGGAGCCAAAGTAAATTTAGTTAATAGTTTTACTCCCGTTGTTGTCGGGACAAAGTAATGGAACGTCAGGAGCAACTGCATCTAGACCTCCTTTGGGCCTGGGAGGGAAAGGCAAGGCGGAGAGGAAATGTTTGAGGAGCAGAGGATGTAGAAGATTGAAATCCGGATGGTTGGCAGCGAGAGAGGATAAAAGTAGAGAAAAGTAACTGCTGAAGGACACAGTGAAAAGAAGGTCCTAATGGCACCATCTACTATGAATAATCGGCTGATCTTCAGTTTTAGTGAGAAATAAGAAAGCTTAAATGATATAAATGTAGTTTTTAATGAACGCACTCACTGCATTTCCTCTTCACTGATTAGTTCGTTATAAGGGAATAGTTTGTCTCTCAAGTTTTCATTTTCTCTGTAACTCGCACCCATGACCCTCGTCGAATAATAATAATGATAATCAGACACAGGTGTCTGATTATATCATCTTTAGAGGGTGGCAGGGTGGAGTGCATTGCTCAAGGACAAGTGGGGCAGGGAATTTGTTTGCCAAAATAGATGCCTGAGAGACACCAACCTTCGCTCACAGTCTGCAGAATTCACTCTCTCCTCATAATGTTCAACTACAGGTTGGTCTCACACACTTAGTGTAGAGAGGTGACAGAAAAAACTAAAGAGGCAGAAAATCTGAGTAATGCTGGTCAAGAACCTGGAACCAAGAGCAGCATTCACTCATTAGTTCCTCCCTAATAGCAGCCCTCTTGAAATGCCACACTGCCCAGATGGATGAGATCTGACTTCAGAGGGAAAATCTTCATTTAAATATGTACGGCAGAGAAGAAGAGCGTCATTAAAAACTCAAAAAGTATGTGAATTATTCATCAACGATGGCAGAAATGTCATGGAGGATCGCTAATGACTGCGATGTGACCGAGACAAAAACATATTAGGTAGGAGTCAGGAGTTACAGACAACAGAATCGTCCTCCCAATCTCAGCGGGTACTAATCACGTGCCCTTGAGCAAGTCTCTTTATCCCCGGATGCTACAGTTGATCTACGGTCTGTATTGGAAAACAGGGCTTCCATCGGCAGCAGTGATGAGCGTTCGGTTCCCACTATTCATCCTAAAGGATGCAGACCTGGCTGCATTTATTGCACTGTAACAAACTAAATAAAGCGATCCAGCGGGAGTTTGATTCCCAACATGGTTCTTAGGGGAAAATCTGTCATCTGGATTCCCCACTCCCGAAATGAAAACACAGGATTGGATCCCACAAGTGCAACCAAATTGATTTACAGGTCATTTACAACAGGGACAAACAGGCGACAACAACTAAATCTATTTTGTTGACCTTTTCTGATTGTGTGTGACTCTAGGATCAATCGAAAACACGTGGAAATCAAGGATCCTTGGTTTTTGGACCGCGTGAATTTGAGCTAAATTTACAAACATGAGCCTCCTGAGTCTCAACAAATCAGCAAATGAGTCATTTTCTGTTGGTTTTAGTGTACCAGTGTTATGAAATTAAAGCTATAAGTTAGAATACAATATAATGTAATTGTAGATTTATACCTGTTATGGCTACTCTTATGCCTAAAATCCTCTAGAGTCAAATCCACCCAGATCAGAGCTAAATGTTTGTAAGGTATTGAAGAATTCTCTCTGTACCACAATCCCTCAGATCTGCAGTTAATCTGTTTCCACTTGGACGCTCCACAGCTCCAGAAGTGGTCAAACTGTCAGTTGAAAGCGTACAAAACTCCTCCATACAGCAGCCAAAGACATTTTTCACAGCTTGAAATTTATTCTTAGCACAATGTTGAAACGCTTGATCCGAAAAATGGTTTCTTCATTGTGTCACCACATAATACAAAGTGCAGCTGCTCCCACACACATTATTGTCGCTTCATTCTAAAATCTTAGAGATTTGCTAAAAGAAACCATTCCAAGGATCGCAATTTATAATGCAAACATATTCAAACATCATCGGTACTTTGCATCCACGGGGAGTGACTGAGTCGCTCTTAATAATCCCTCTGTGGGTGCACGGTATCTGTCCTTGTGTGTGTGTGTGTGTGTGTGTGTGTGTCGGCTGGTGATTGACACTCCTTATAGAAACAAATCTCAGACAAGTCTCGGCTTACGGATGAGCTTTGTGTTTTGAAGAAAGGGAGGGAGACAAATAACAAAGAGGACGGTGGTCCACGGCCAACATATTTTCAGACAAATATGGGGAGACGTGTCCCATGTTTAGGAGAGAGATTGCTGTTTGTGTGTATGCCAGTGTGTATTCCCATATGTCCCATATGTCATTTAAATCTTGAATGGGAACATTCAAGAGTCATTAGTCAATCAGTGGAACTTGGATCCAATTTATGGTTTCAGAGAGTTATTGCCAGACATTATAGTCTAATAGAAGCCTGTCTGTCACGAACCTGTGTGTGTGTGTGTGTGTGTGGGAGGGGCTGACTAGCAGCAGGTTTCCAGGAAATGGAATTGCCTTGATTATAAGTGTAACAGTGCACAGCCCTGCTTTCCTTTTCTTTTTATGCGTGGGATCCGTATTGGTCACCATGCATGTGCTCTGCATGGTGCCAATCACCCGCTGCAGTAATTGGCTGTACATCCCGCTCTGCATTTCTACATTGCTGCTCATGCTTTCGGCTGCAGGCTGGATTTTTCTGCATTCCAGCCAAATATGCCAATTTGTATTCAACATGATTTTCTACTTCATTCTTTTTCTTTTTTTTTCTTTTTTTTTTTGCATTCTCCCAAGGCTGCCATATCTCTTAAAAGAATGAGTCAATTAATTACTAATGTCAGTAATGAATCAGCTGTGGCACCATAACAACAACAGTTCCAGACAGACACAAACTTATGATTGAGTTTAGCAAGTTGTGACAAAAAATTTGTCCTTTAATGGATTCACGTCTGGTCCATGTGTCACCAAGGTCAATCAAAATCGGTTGAGAACGTCTGCCTCGGATCCACCCTTTGTCTCATGAAGACATCCTGCTCACTAATTCATGCGTCCATCAATTCATAACCTCTCTAGCTTGGTGTCCTTAAATATGCCTGTGCGACGGTATAAGGTGGCAAAGGTGGTTTATTTTCTCGTCATGTTTTCCATCTTCTCTGCCTTCCACTCATGTGTGGAGTATGCGTGAGCTTCACACTCCACAGTGAAAATGGAAACAAACCATGCGTGTCGTTAATTTCCCCGTGTGTCCTGTGCAGGTGGTTGGCGGCGCCTGGCTCTTCAGCCGGCTCTACTGTAACATTTTTGTCACGCTGGATGTGATGATGTGCACCGCCAGTATCCTCAACCTGTGCGCCATCAGCATTGACAGGTGAGTGTGGAGCATCAGCGTATATGTGTGTGTGTGTGTGTGTGTGTGTGTGGGACAATATTCCATTCTCTCCTTGTTTAACTTATTTGTGTACTTCCTGTTTAAATGTCATCCATGGGAGGTTTTCGTGTTTCTGGCGCCAACTCATCGATATTTCAAAACTTATTGGAGAGTGACAGTGTTTTCATCACGCTCATGTCCTCTGGGTAGGTGTGTGTCTGATTGTGCGTGACCGTGTGTGTACCTGTCTGGATGTGTGAGAGAGAGAGAGAGAGAGAGAGAGAGAGAGAGAGAGAGCGAGAGAGAGAGGGCGGTGTTATGTGATTTGATGTCCTTCTCCATGACTACCGTGCATTTGTTTGTGTTTGTGTTTTGCATTAGTTAGAATTTCAACTATAGACACGCATCTCATATTTACATTATTTATTTGCTTAGTTGTGTCAGTTAATATTTAATAAATCTGTGGGGATTTTGAACTTGCAGGCATTAAGAGGTGAAGTGTGAAGAATACATAAAATACTGGCCACGTTGTGGTGCTCTCTGTGTGAAAGTGCACACACGAGGGGGGATTATTTGCATTTTATGCAAATCTGGTCATGTAAAAGTCTAATTACGGTCCCCAGATTGGACGCCGGGCCTCTGAAACACTTGTGATGCCTGTGAAGTTGGATTATTGAAAAAAAAAAAAAAGAACATGAAAGCCAGGATTATAAACATCTGCAATAAACAAGCAAAATATGCTGTAACGTCATGAAACCTTGGACTGTTAAGAAGAAATGAATAAACCTATGGGCTGTGTGGAAATCAATCAAAGGACCAAAAATCATGCGATTATTTAAACCCCTGTAGCCGTCTAAACAAGACACCAATCTGATTATTTGTGATTTAATTGGGATCATTTTATGTCATGGTTTTAAAACAGGACATGAATTGGCAAGCAGGAATAAACATTTTTAGAGAGCAAAGTGTCTCTTTTCTCAGTTTAGTCCAAGCCGTCTTGTTTTTCACATCATAGAGGTCCAATCCATCCAATTCGGATTCACCTAATCCCATGTTTGTGTTGCTTAATTGGATTCTATTCCTTTGAATAAAGACAAGATCTCGGCTCACCACACACATTTAACCTCCTAATTAACTAAGACTAAACAGTTAAGCGTTATTTAAAGGACTTAGGATACATTTAAGGGCTTGTTCTCATTAGCAACCCATTCATAATTGAGTATACCTCACAAAACACTTGGCATTCATCGTTTTCGACAGATTTCCCCAGAATGCATCCTGGTTATCTGTGGTATCTCCGGAAACTTTTCACACTTTGACTGTCATTGACTTCATTCGTTATTTTTCGTCCCACAGAGGCGATAGGCAGACCGCAAATCACGCAGTTCCAATCACACGAGGTTACGTGCCCGCCGGCGTTATCCGTTCAGGCTGCTGCGCTCGTATTTAAATACATAATTTACTTCTTGAGCGATGGTTGTTCCGTGGTCCCCCGTGGTGGCGAGCGCCTGATTAGACGACCCAGCATGACACGCTACCGTGCATTCTTTCCAGGAACCAAATTAAAACAGAGCACCAGAGGCATTCAGAGTGTGACACACCTACATTATGTTTGCATTGTTTACTCCTACATTCATGATAATTATCGCTGAAAGCTACGACGCCTCAGCGGGCACCTTTGAAAACTTTTGGCATTATTACAAGCGGTAAAATCGCTAATATTCAAGTGTCGTGTGTGACCTGTACCAGCCTTTGATCACACATGTGACTTTTTCTCAGAGGAGATTGAGGCAGAAAGGACAATGTTGAGTTTTTGTGATCGTTTGGTGCTAAATCTGCCCTGCATTTTGCCCAGAGAACAACCAGCGTAATTAGTCTAATGAGGATAAACAACCGTGGCAGTTATGCGACGCTCAACAACGCAGTGTCACATCCACGTTGGGTTGGAGTTCAAGGTAATTGATGTCTGACCTGCTGCTGAACCTCGTCTTCCCAGGCTCATTATACTTTTTGGCATCTGGCGCGCTGATTAATTGTAAATCAAAGCTGCTCTGCGTTTATTGCTGAATACCTGAATTGTTGCTCCGTTCTGTCTTCATCACTGAGTGAGCACCGTGGCCCCAAAGCCCAAACCCTCTCCAAGATAATCTTTCTCTCTCTGTTTATTCATTTGTCCCATATCAGCACTTTTGTCCTTATAAATGTCACAGCCCAGCCCCTGCCCTCTTAAAGTTGGAGCATCTATAAAACGTGTGTGTGTGTGTGTGTGTGTGTGTATGTGTGTGTGCAGATACACAGCCGTGGTGATGCCCGTTTTGTATAATACCACCCATCGCTCCAGGAAGAGAGTTTTTGCCATGATTTCCACCGTGTGGGTCCTGGCCTTCGCTGTCTCCTGCCCGCTGCTGTTCGGCTTCAACACCACAGGTCAGATAAACACTCATCGTCCTGTTTGCACCATTACGCATTGAAAAGATGATTCAGTTCACGTGGGATGCAAAGTGGAATGCAGGGCCAGAAGATACCTTTGTCATTATGAGACTCAGGGTCAAAGTGAAGCTTTGGCATGCGGCGATGGAACCTGATGGCTGTTTACCACCTGTTTGGAGGGGTTCGTTTCCGTTGATTTGTGCAGAAATAATATAGACAAACGGTTTGTTTTGAACACTGCGTTCCATTCGGGTCAAATGAGGCTACGGTCGGTGGAGATTTTGGCACGTTGCCTTCACAACAATGGAGTTTTTGTAGTCATGCGCAATTGATGCAAAACGTTTTTGTTGAGCCTAATTACAATCAATGAAAAACAACGGCTGGTTACTGCAGAGTCCTCAGAGTTTTTATGATGCGCCACCACCCATCACCATTACGGCTCACATCCATCAATCAATCAATCAATCAATCAGAGCAGCTCGAAAAAACAAACACAATCTCGGCATTTTTGGCAAAATGTTTGGAAAGGTCAACAAAAGGATTGCAGGTTTGGAGAATCTGTGCGTCTTCTCCTGCTTCCATCTTTCTGTGCGTTCAGGCACGAGGTATCGATCCACAGGACACATCCAGGCACCGTCAAGTCACCCTAATTCAAACACACAGCAGCTGTGGTCATTATTTGTTCTCTGAGTAGATATTTAAGGTGGGAATTTGATTGGACAATTGGTCCATATTTCATTATTATTATGTCAAACCGTCTCCTGGATACTGATCCTGATTTATGGCAATTATTGACAAATCAATCATACCTCCATCACACAGGCAGAGCCATGAGTCTATACATGATGTACAGAATCCGGAGAAAGGACACACGTCCGAGGTCATTTCCATGATTTGATCCTGCTCTGCCTCAGGACCACATGCCCTCTGATGGGGTTTTGAATCGGTTTTGTGCATAACGATGTTTTGTTTTGACCGCAGACGACCCCATGGTGTGCTCCATCTCCAACCCCGACTTTGTCATCTACTCCTCGGTTGTGTCCTTCTACCTGCCTTTTATTGTCACCCTGCTGGTTTACATCCGCATCTACGTCTTCCTCAGGATGAGGAGGAAGAGGATCACGTTCAGCCAGGCCAGCGGGAAAGTTCAGCCCGGCTCCACCCCGCCGTCTGCGGTAAGGCCGTGATCGAAACGCTGCTGAATTCAATGTTGTATATGTACTGTTATCCAGGGCGCGGCTTTATCACATGGTCTTGGATTATCACGTATGCGGCCATGATGGATTACAATGCCGATGTTCGTTTTTTCAGCTTTAAGTCAAGACCAACCCACTGTGTTCTGATTGGCCTGTCACGATAAATTAAGACAAAACTTTTGGGTTTGGGTTTGTATTCCTGGAATGCATTTCAGCACAATAATATCCTTTACGTAATCCCTGCAATATTACACTATAAAAACTGATGAAGAAAAAAAACTCTCCTTTAATTCCAGCTTTAATGACATCCTTCGTACTTTATTGCGTTTTAAGTAAATCCAGTACGAGCTGCGTAAAAACAAAGGGTTGCTTCGCTCGGGGTTTTTAGTCGATGGACTATTGATGTACACACATTCCACAATCTATTTCTTGACTTCCTCTCACAGGCGTTCTCTCACATTATGCACGTCGTAATGAGTTGCAAATTACATGTCACCTTTGTGTTGAACCTTTCTTCTTGGCCGAGCAGAGGCATACGCACCGCTCCCAGGTTTCTGCGGCGAAACTCTCCAAAACCTCATTCCGAGCAGCGTGCGCGTAAAGCTCCATCACAGGAGATGTGACGTGTAATCACACTGATAGACAAGGACTTGGCTCAAATTGCCACGATAACGGATAAACGGCGACGGGAGGGTGTGTGTGAAATATTGCTTTCCTCTGAACGCTCTGAGAGGCCGAGTTGTTTTAGAAATGCAGGTCGCCCTTTGAGGCGAGCGTCCTTGCACGTATGAATTCAGCATCCGATTCCTGACGAGTGTGCAGCTGTGCTAATAAATCACCTGTTCCACTTCAAAAAAAAAAAAAAAAAAAGCCTTTTTGAATGAATAAATGAATTACGGCGCGAAGGAAGGAAGCGAGGGTGATTTGTTGTGGTTTTTGTCATTTAGTCCTTAAAAAAAGTTGTTTGGGGCTATCCATCACTTTTTATGGAAGGTGAAATGGTTTCCAAATTGTGGATGTTTCATTGACTGACCACGTCTCAATTTTGTTTTCTAGCAGCTGTCAGCGCTTTGATCACATCCATCACTCTAATGTTTGCCCCAGTTCCATCTATCATGCGATGGGTGGCTTTATTCTAATATCCACAGGCAAGGAGACATCAGGTCATATTGTGTGCGTCTGGAGCTATATAACCTATTTTTAAAACGTGACGTATAAAAAGGCTCCGTTCTCCTAACATGGCCAGCAGCCCATCCAGTCCGGCTCTGTGGAACGCGGCTGGTTTCATTCCGGTGCATTTTGCTCTGTATTGCAAACACTTTTGCAGTCATCTTCAGTATCTTAACAGCAGCTTACAGATAATTGGCTGTGGATGAGCTCCAGTTTGGGATCTCATCCATGAGTGGAATCATAATGGAAAAAAATGTTTTGAAAAACATAATAGGACTCGGTCAACTGAGCAAGAAGCTTTCGTTTTTTTCCCCCCCCATCTTTGTTTCATGATGGGAGGATAGCTGAATTAAAAGTCACAGAGTTTGGCCTCAGGAGAGACTGAAAACTGAGGAGATCTGCAGTGCTCTTGAATTAGGTGTCAGAGGTCACACAGAGGGGATTGTTTGAATTCTCGTGTACCAAACGGGATTGAATCAACACGATTTCATCTACTGTGTTTGTCATCTTCAACTTTCCTCTGATTCCTCGTCTACCAGGAGACCTGCCTGCAAGAACAAACTCCCAAGGCGAAGCAAGACCTGTCGCCCATCCGAATCAAAGTGGTAGGTGTTAATCCGGCCACTAATCCTTTACACGATCGCTGTACATTTAACGCACGACCAACTAATCGAAATCTGTAATTGTTGCTCCGGTGGCAGTGTAATCCACACGCGGTTCGAGCTGTAATCTTCCACTGATAAGATGTCTTATGATGTGTATCAAAAGAAAACGTGGGCTGCAATTTAAAAGAAAAAAAAAGCCCAAAATTACACATTACAGAGCACATCAAAATAATAAATGACTCATTTCATTAAGCCAAGATAAATATTATTAAACTACTCCAATCTTGTACCGTCACTCCCACGCTTAAAGGCTCCTGGGAGCTGGCGCCGACTGCGGGAGTCGTGGGTGTAATGTGCGATTGTTGTCGGAGCATTAACAGTAAATTAGATCTCAGGGACAAATGCGCCATTTCTGCTTTCCACCCTGTACGTCAATGGATTCTTTTCCAATACCGACTGCTCGCTTGCAGTTATGCTATGCAACACAGGAGTCCATCAAACGGACGTGCAGCAGCAGATATCAATGAAAATACAATCACACGGTAAAGCTTTTTTTCCAGATTGAGACCCGTTCCCCCTCCCATGTCATCTCATGGGAAGCGGCTGCCTCTCACAATGCATTGTTAGCACGTTGGAATGGGAGTGGGCTCGGCAGAGTGGCAGCAAAAATGTGGGAAACCAACAGCGCCAAAGCCGTTGGAGTATCCTACAGTTACCCTTTGACATTCTCTGCTTTTCCTTTGGCGGTGTTGATAATCTGCGAGTCCCGGGGTCGACATCCGCACCTTTCTGTGTGGAGTTTCCATGTTCTCCTTGTGTCTGCGTGGGTTTTCCCCACCCACAAAAACATGTGTGTTAGGCTAATCACTCCCGCCATTGACGTTCAACCACATTAGCTGTCTCAAAAGCCAAAGCCAAAGCCAAAAATTTGGGGGAATCCCAAATTTTCAACATGCATTCCCAAAAAATTCCCACGTTTAAGGTCAAAAAATGTCAACTTTTCATCCTGAAAGCCTTTGTCATGTTTTTGGCGCCCGTTGTCTATGATGGTACTTCTTTTTACCAACAGGAGAGCGTGGACCCCCCCGGGCCCACCAAGTCCAACCTGCTGTCAGGTTGCCTTTGGCGAAAATGCCCCAAGACGGGGCCTGTGGAGAACTCGATGCTACCCGCGGTGGACATGCAGAACTACTGCAGTATAAGCCACGCCTCCTGCGGTCGCACCGAGCTGGAACCGGAACGAGGGGAGGAGGAGGATGAGGAGGAGGAACGGGCGGAGGAGAACAATCACGATGATCAGCTTCCTGCCAGGAGGAGCTGCGAGGTGAAGGAGCTGTCTAACGGACGCACACACACCGCCCTGCGACCCCTCCCTCGCTCTCACAACAGTAATCCGCGGTTCAGGAGCATGCACGCCCGGGAGAAGAAGGCCACCCAGATGCTGGCCATTGTACTTGGTGAGTAGAGTCTCTGGAGTGGGACTAACTTTATTTTCTGCCCCATCGTCTGATTGAAAACTTTGCTTTCCGTCCGTATGTGACGCATTAGACCGGCAGCAGTCCCATGCAGCGGCTGCTCGCTCGCCCGGCTCGGATTTTACTGCTGCATCCACATTCTCATCATACACTCGCTGTGCGTTTTGCATGAGCTGTGCTAAATCGTGCTGAAAGTGCAAGAATTGTGGCTGGCTTTGAAATCACAGTGTGTGTCCTAACACATGCTGCAGCCCCTGACACAGCTTCCCCACACAAACACACACACACACACACACACACTAATCAGCCAGCATGCTGTAAGTCTGGTCCAGTTAGATCTGGCACGATAGATGCCACAGCTAAAAATATAATCATAGGTGTCTGATTGCATTTTATTGTCGTCAGCTGAAAAGTCCACACACATACACACACACACACACACACACACACAGCAGATGATTTCAGTCCAGCCCACTGACCACCTGTGTTTGAGCCGCTGACTGTGACCCGTGGATATAATGAGTGTTTCAGACGTCACACTGTGATGGAGGGGAGAAGTACTCAAATCCGAGTGAGGTCCAAAATAAGACCATCAACACTTTCCGCCCCCAATTTTGTGGATTCTTGTGCTTTCAGGTTTGATCTTCTAAGGAGACTCAACACGTGTTGTAAAACGTGTGAGAAATAGAAAGAATCCCCTCCCCGTAAAAGACACAGAGCCCAGCAGCGTCTCTTGTGTCTCCTGCAGCGTGCGGCCCTGCAGGCTTTGTGACAGAGACCTTCATAGATTCCTGCCTGATTGGTCCATTGGCTGCAGCTTTGCAGACGATCACACTCACCTGTGTGAAATGGAAGCTGCAGCAACCAAACTCACACGAACAAACACCCAAACCCAAACACCCAAACCCACGGCCTCAATGTGATGAAAAAAGTATCATACTAGACACATTTGTGCTTGATTTAAGTTACTTCCTGTCACCATAACAAACTATTTCCTGTTTGCTTCTGCTGTATGTATTAAGCCGCCTGAAGACTTACAAAGGAACGCCATGCACAGTTGATGTTACTTAGTGTAGGATATTCTAATTATCTTCTCATTTTGGGTGATTAACAAGAACTCTTTTTTTGTTTTTGCCTCTTCTCCGTCCAACTCTTCATCCATTTCAAACACGTTTCCTCCTCCTCGTTTCTTTCATACCTTTTTTTTTTTTTTAACTCTCTCTCCTCTACCCCCATCTCCCCCATCATCCTCTCTTCATACGTCTCTACCCTCTGGTTGCTCCAGGGGTTTTTCTCATCTGCTGGCTTCCGTTCTTTGTGACACACATTCTGAACACCCACTGTCCGACGTGCTACATACCTCCTGCTCTTTACAGCGCTTTCACCTGGCTGGGCTACGTCAACAGCGCCCTGAACCCTATTATCTACACCACCTTCAACATCGAGTTCCGACGGGCCTTCATCAAGATCCTCAGCTGCTGAGGGAGACGGCACGCCAGGAAATGAAAATGAAAACGAGGCCGTGCCCTCGACGCTGCATCCTGGAGCCAGTACATTTAGTGAACCACAGATGGACCCCGGGCATCGACGAGACAAGCGTATCTGCTGGGAGTCCTGCGGGAGATTTACAGTGACGGCGACGCGAAGCGTGGAAAATGAACTTCCACGGCAGCGTGCAATAAATGCAAATAAACGAATTCTGTCCCCGGAAACATCATTTGGACCGTATTATTCCTCACACAGTTCATACTGCACAGCCTTTTCACACACACGCAGAGTATTTGCGATAACAACAAGATGGGGACTTTTTTGTGTGAGGATATGTAATATGTGTATGTGTACGGTACAGCGGCAAACTTCCTCGTTTCGCCGGTTTCTGCAAGTTTGGAGG
>OMNV01011107.1:38361-49388 GCA_900303265.1 Brotula barbata | reverse complement strand
GTGTGTTGTTGGTGGAATCGAGCTCAGACGGAGGTTTGGCCATCAGACCGGTCGGTTGCTTCTCTCCGAATCGTCTTTCATTCAGCAGGTTAGTAAAACAGTGATGCTTCAGGCTTTAGTCCCGATTCCTGCAAAAGCCCTCTCGCTCGCGTTCTCTTTTCTCTCCGCCGTCGGTGTGAATGATGGTAGAGGATGAGTAAGAAGAAGACGAAGAAGAGGCTGCTGTTTGTCGCGTGCTCGCCTCGGGTCTCCGCAGTGCCGCGCAGCCGAATTATGTACAGCAGCACAGCATTGATTAGCGTCTCTCTATCTCTCTGTGTGTGTATGTGTGTGTGTGTGTGTGTTCCTGTACTATCTCAAACACGGGGTTATGTAGGAGATGTGTCCGTGTGTATTTGTGTGTCCGTGTGTGTGTGTGTGTTTGTAGTAAGGTCATCTTAAAGTGTGGCGGTAGCCTCTGTGATTGGCCCTCAGGTGTCCTATAATGAAACGTTATCTTTAATTCTGATTGTTTCATTTTAAACCTTGTGAGCTAAACGATCAAGGTGTCATGCAACGTTCTGATTGGCTGTGACAATTAAGTCAGGGGCGTGGCCATGGCATCTCCAAGTTTGACATTTGTGGGCGTGGCCATGCATGGGGGCAGGGTGGTTATGTTTGGTGCATGGGGCGTGGTAATATCTGTTAACTGTAGTGAACTGTAATGTCCCTTTGTCTAAGGGGCGTGGTCACGCATCATCGTGGCTGATGATGTGTCCAATGTTTGTGTGATGCTTGTAGCTGAGCTCACCTGTTGGTATGTTTGTGTCATGTGACTGAACGGCAGGAACCGATTGGATGCTAAAACGTTGCTCAGAGGCGATGACACTTTCGAACTGTAAATAGTCCTTATCACTGTTTGTGAGACGGAAAATGCAAAAAACAGGTTACAATAATAAGATACAGATGTGGTACGTACAGGGTTTCTAGCCCAGGCTAACTTGCAACCAATGTCCCTGGTTAGGAAAAGCACATAAACACATACTCAGTTAGCCCTGAGTATGTGTTTGTGTGTGTGTCCATCCATGTCCCCTTGTATGTGTGTGTGTGAATATTTGCATGGTCAGTTATTAGTGCTCACAGATTTGGTTTGGCTACAGCCAGTGTTTCTTCTTTTCATTAATCATGTTCAGATGAGTTTGTGCTTTTGTTTCTGTTTGTGGAGCATTCCAAAAGCGTATCCCTTTTACTGAAAAGACCACTCACCCCCAAGTAGTTTTGCAACGTGCCACCCCGCCGTTGCCATCTGCTGACCCCTAATGGTGAGCCTATTGGCGTTTGTGACATTTGGACAAAGTACAGCTGGAGTGAGATTGTTCACACGTTTTACTTGATAAAGCTGTCAAAGCTCAACAACCTGTGCTTTTTCAGAATGAAACAGTGATGCCATTTCATTGGTATTTGATCCATTATTTTCAGGGCTGACTGTGAAGCCTGACTCTGTACAGTAACACAGTAGGACAGATGTGAAAATATCATGGCTTGCATAGCTTTTTGACGTGTTTCTCTGAACTGAGCTGAGTATGACACGCCGTGGCTTAGGGGCTACGGTTGATCGCCTAGAGGTCGAAGGGTTGCCGGTTCGATCCCCTGCTCCTCCATGTCAAAGCTCCATGAGCTAACCTAACCCTAACCCTGAATTGCTCGATGAGCAAGTGGGCCTTGCGTGGTTACCTCGGCTGTCTGTGTGTGAATGTGTGTATGAATGGGTGAATGTGAGGCAAACATTGTAAAGAGCTTTGGATAAAAGCGCGATGGAAATGCAGTCCATTTACCAAGAGTTTAAAATGACTAACTTCCTTTATTTCCCCTTGATCTATTTGAATTCTTAGCTCACCCTTTGCTTTCCCTCTCATGGAGAAACAGGTTGAATCAGTCTTAAGAGTCGGGGTTAGATGAAGATGATGTTACACAGGGCATTTAAGCTGAATGATTGTGTGATCAGCATACATTTGAAAATCATCTTTTACAGCATGTAGGTAAATCATTTATGTATAAGCTAAAAAATCCGAGTTACAGTGGGGTGTATTCTCCAGTCTTTGAACGGGTTGAGTGTGGGGTGACCATGCCTATCTCAGGTTGAACATTATAGGCCGATTTCACCCCTGTCCTTCCTGTCTAAACTCTTGAGCGCACAGTCTTTAATCAAGTCTCTGAATTTCTCATGGAGAACTACTTGTACGATACGAACCAATCTGGCTTCAAGGACACTTTACCGAGACTTGTAGTGGAAACACTGCGATCAGCTAGAGCTGCTGGTCAGTCCTCTGTCTTAATGTTACTCTACCTATCTGCTGCCTTTGACACAGTCAACCACCAAATCCTTCTCTCCACACTCGCTCAGCTTGGTTTCTCAGGATCTGCCCTAGCTGGTTCGCATCCTATTTTTCAGGGATATCGTTCAGAGTTCTGGAGAGGGGAAGTGTCTGAATCCTACTACATGTCCACAGGGATACCTCAAGGGTCTGGTCTCTGTCCCCTACTCTTTTCAATCTACTCTACCTCTCTTGGTGTAGTCATCCACTCATGTAGCTTCTCATACCAATCCTATGTTGATACCCAGCTCCTCCTATCATTCCAGCCAGATGACCCCACAGTCACCGACATCTCGGCATGGATGAAGGAACGGCACCTTCAGCGATCCTGAAATAAACCCATCCAATCATTTCATTTGATCCGAATGAAATGATGTGGCTAAAGACATTGGATTTTTGGATTTTAATTTCAAATTAAAATTTTATTTTTCATTAAATTTTCATTTGATTGTGGTCAGGTGTAAAGAGAATCTCCACAAATACAGCAGTTTATAACAAAGTGGAGAGAGAGAGAGTAAGAGTCTGAGACCTGTGGCCTATGAAGCTATGAAACACCTGAGATCAAACCTCTGGTTCTGGATGAATGAGTGATTTTTATTTTTATTTTTTTTGGGAGGGGGGATTAATGAGTGATCCTGTTACAGGATGAATGAGTGATTGGTTGTGACAACTGATTGATGACTGGTTCACATTCAACTCCCAAGCTTTGGGTCTAAGACATCACCATCATTCATCCTTCTTCAGCTGTTCCTCCTGCTCTCTCTTTTCTCTGCTTTGCTTCCTTCTTGTGCTCTCCTGACCCCTTCCTGTCTTCTTCACTCTTTCCATCCTCATTCACCCTCGTCATTCTATCCATCCACACCACCCCTCCTCTCCTATCACCACCAAACCAGTGCTTCACTTGCTGCCCTCCTCTTCCTGGCCTGGGGGCATCAGACCGAGTCAGTACAGAGTGCATACATTTGTATGTGTGTGTTGGAGTGTGTGCCTTGTTGAGGTTTTACACGGGGATCTTGTCAGGACTTGTAATCTCAGCATTTTGTTGTTGGGGTTTTACAAAGACTCACCTGGACTGATGATGATGATGATGTCCTAGACAAAAGCAACTTGACATGTACATTCTGACGACTTTCGGTAACCGTGGCAGACGCTTTGTGTTTTACGCTCGCTGTTCCCGCTGGAATGAGGCCATGCGTCCGTCGTTCAGATGCCGTACGGCACGTTACCGTTAGGTTGCGTGTTGGACCACGACAGGTTTGTCTTTTTTTTTCAGGTATCGCCAATTCTGCTAAATGAAGTTAACTGATAAATCCTGAGCCTGAGTGTTATATTTATGTAAGTCATCGAAGGAGGCTCTTAGTGGGACGAGGACGATGTGCAGAGATTCTAGATCTGCTTGCTGCCCCACCACTTCTCCCCCCATTGTAAATGTTCCTCTTCCTCACTGACGTCTCCTTGCTGGTCATCATGCTTGGCTTATCGCATTCAGAAGTAGAAGAGTGGGGGGCTGGATGCAGGGCTGGAGGCAGGGCTGGAGGGGGGCTTAGTGTGACAGTTATGCAAGGATAATTTTATTTGCGTTCACATGTTTGCGTGTGAAGCACTTAATGTTTTATGTTTTTTAATGTTTTATTTTTCTTGTTATAAAGGCTCTGAACTGATACTACAATAGTGTAGCAATAAAATAAATGCTTTTACTTTAGTACAGTAGTGGAAAAACTAAATCCTGCATTCAAATGGCTCAGTGAAGTAACCAAAGCCGAAGTAAAAGGAGAAGAGAAAATGAAATACACAGATTTAAGACAGAAGGTGCAGATCCTTCCGCAAGAACAGATACACATAATCACAGGAACTTAATGTTTGTGTGTTTAACATGTGGCTTCATTGGATTTGTTTGTTCTTGACTCTGTTTCAGTAATGATAGCAAACACACACACACACACACACAACAAAAAGGCTGATCAAGGAAATGGTCATGCATTTGTCAACTGAACAAGGGAATGCACAATTATCTCACACTACTTAATCCAGGATCCAATCAAGTTACCAGGTGTGTTTGACGAACCAAACTAACAAATAGGAGGAAATGGGACGTGAGGATCTAGGATCTGATCCTGGATTTATTAAGACCTAGAACAGACCCCAGCATTGTCCCATTGTTTGCTTGCACTAATGTTTGATTCTTTGTTTGTCAGGACTCAGGTCGGGAGCTGAAGAGGCTCAAAGAACAGAAACACCCATAAACTTCAGGCTACATGCTTGGTTTTCTTTGAAGAAGAGTTGACTATCAGCAGGCAGTATGGATTTTGTGATGAAGCAGGCGTTAGGTGGTGAGTACCCTGTCAAACATAGTGACACTGTTGAGGATACAGGTTTGACTTGAGACGTTCAACTTGTGGTCTTCATCATCTTTTTTTGTTATTCGTTGACTTACCCTCCTCTAAGGTGTCCTTCTGTCCTCTCTTCCCCAGACACGTTTTGTATTTGTCTTTGCTTTCACGCTGACATTTGCGTTCTTCTTTATTCATTCTGTTTGCATTTTCATTTCTTTCACTCCTTCTTTCTTTAAGTCTCGCCTTCTCACAATTCCTTTGTGTGAGTGTCGGTGTGAGTGTGTGTGTGATTAGAAAACATCTCAACTCATCCCAAATGCATAAATTCACAGATGTATTACAGACAGAGATCTTTGTTTTGATTTTGGTGGGGATCTGTGGGAAGCAGAATCCATGATCTGTAAAGCTGAAACGTAGTTGGAGGAAGATTGGATCTTCCAGGAAGAGGGACATGAGGAGGACTGAAAAGTGTCTTGTCAAATAATGTTAAAGATATGTTAAGTAAAGTTGGTAAAAAAAAATTCTATTGGACGCACACACACACACACACCCTTACACACCCTTCGCTGTACCATTTCATAAATCTGTTTCCTTTCCCCCCCATGTGGTTTCGTTTTGCCTCTACATAGACTCCATCACTGTTTCCTATGCAAGCCTGAGAGAGAACAGATTTAATTTCACTGAGACGCAGCTGGTCACCACACCCACATTCACACACACACACACACACACAGCAGATAGCCTGACCTTCACCAGGCTCTCCAGGGAGTCACAAGAAACCAGCTGAGTGCTAATTTATCATTCGATGACTTCCTGTTGGGGGTTCAGGGAGAAGCAGGACAAGCGGCAGTAGGGTCACATAACACAGATTGAACCACACTGACAGTTGCATATTTAGCATTATGGTCATGTGAGCCGTGTCATCTCCAGGAGCCACCAAAGACATGGGGAAGATGCTGGGGGGGGAGGAGGAGAAGGACCCTGATGCAGCCAAGAAGGAGGAAGAGCGACAGGAAGCACTCAGGCAACAGGAAGAGGAGAGAAAGGCCAAACACGCCCGCATGGAGGCAGAAAGGGAGAAAGTACGGCAGAGCATAAGGGACAAAGTAAGGAAACGCTCCCCTCTGCTGAATTTAAACAGCACTGCAACCATATCACGGCGCTCCAACTCAATCACCGCACAAAAAACATTACCTGCTGTGTTTGTGTTCAGTTTTGTGCTAAATTCTTCTGACACCTACTAAAAGATAAATTCTTGCCTCGCTCTGTTGCTTTTCTCGGGTAGCTGTAAGTTCTTCTTCAATAATATCTCTTGAGGCCGCACAAAACCCGACATGATTCTGGAAACATCCAACAGGGGTCAAACAAGTGACGTAAGGAGGAGGATGTTTCCGAAACTTGTGTGCATCAAACAGTTTTATCAAAGATGGCGTACAACATGATGGAGCTTGATTGGTGTTATGCTGTTTATGCTCTAACTCAGCCTGTGGTTGGTTGTTTGTTCTCTGTCCACACAGTATGGCCTGAAGAAGAAAGAGGAGAAGGAAGCGGAAGAGAAAGCCGCCATGGAGCAAGCATGCGAGGGTTCACTGACGCGTCCAAAGAAGGCGATACCAAGGGGCTGCGGAGAGGACGAGGATGAGGACGAGGAGAGTATCCTGGACACCGTCCTCAAGTTCCTGCCTGGGCCCCTTCAAGACATGTTCAAGAAGTAAAGACACACAGCGAGTCCCCAGGGCCCCGAATCCAGGTCCGGCGTGGTCGGTTTGTTAATTTGTCAGCTGTGGGTTTGGGTGGCTGGAGGTTTTGGGAGGGGGTTTAGAGGCTATACACTGCCTTTCTAGAAAAATGTGACCAACTTTAGCCTGTTTAGTTTCACTGCAACCTTTCACTGCCACTCTGCGTGTATTAATGTTCTTCTGCTGCATTCAGCTGTTCATCGCACTGAGGAGCAGAAGATCGTGATGCGTAGAATCGTTTCAGGTAAGAACTGAAACACATCGGGTTTTTTTTTTGGTTTTTTGTCCTCATGGACACCATTTTGTCCCAGGTCAGGTGGATGTTGGATTTATTTTTCCAGATTTCCAACACCATTGGAACGCAGCATCAGTTTGTCACTTCAGGCGGTTTGATTGGCCGTCAGCCAGCAGCAAACGATGGGGATCAGTATTCTTCAGGATGCCAACTTCCTTCTTGTCGCCACCTTTTCTTTCCTTAGTTGGTATTTTGTGCTATTTTCCTGTCTTTACGTTGAAAGGAATTAGATTTAGTGTTTTTTTGAATACGTGCCTTCACAGAGGATCCGATATGGAAACATGGGTGTGTTTAATGAAGCCAACTGCTCTAAGATACTCCTCACAGCAAAGCTCCATGACAGGATAATCTAAGAAAAAAAACACACAACAGAAAAAGATACCAAACTAAAACTATCATTTAAAAATCTGTGTGAAGAGCTCTACTCATACACTAAGAAAACCTTTACATAATATGTAAGTTTTTAACAAGTAGAATTTGTAAAAAATTAAACCACAGATTTTTCGTCTTCAGATTTGGTTTTGCTTTTACAAAAACAAATTTGAAGACGTTAAAGCTGATAGTTTTTGTTTGCCTTCTGTCTAACTGTCTACCGTAAACAGCGCTATCTGGTGGACAACATCGGTTGATACAGATAGAAAAGCAAAAGTAGTAAATGTGAAATAACTGCATTATTTGTCTTGAAACTGTAAAAATTGATTTGAATAATTGTCCATAAAAACTGAAAACAACAAGCCTGAATTTCACATAATCTTGTTAAGTTGGAGGTGGTTCTACACAGAGAGGGCCCCCACAGACAATCAATGAATAGGAGAGGGGGCGGGGCAGTAGTCCACATGATGTCACTGCCTGTCACGCGAACCGCTTGACGATTCAGTGATGAATTTTTATTTATTTCATCATGTAAAAAATGTCTGAGTGATTTTGCAACGATTGAACGATTCTATCGTTTTAGTCCGACTGTTCATGGATTGGATAGAGCCGAAGACCCGCCCCTTTCCCAGCAAACTGCTTTTTTTCCGTGACGTTGAAGAGGTTGAAGCAGGAAACCGAGTGTGTGTCCAATCTGTCATGTCACACGTGAACTTTATGCAAAACTTCACCGGGAGAACGATACATTAGACCGAAGACGTGTTGAACAGTCGTGAAGAAATCCCACAAGTACAAAAGGTTTAGTCTGAACCTCCCACGATACAAAGCCTCCGTGGAGTCATGGATCAATCACGAAAAGTCTTTGAGCAATGACTCGTCAACTTCAGATGAGAAATCTTATTGGTCAGCAAAGAAACAAAGCGGCTGGTTTCAGTCTTTAAGTTGGGCGTGTCCACGGCTTGATTTCCTCACGTGTACGTAAGGTTAAAGTTCAAAGCTAAATAAAAACATCTTGATTTTAAGTTTTGGTATTTCACGTACGGTCACATGTTGAATCTTTCTGGAGAACACACAGCATGCTCGGTCCTCGTAAACCATCCGGAGTCTTTCCGTGGTTTCCCCGCACGGCTCGGTGACTTTGAAATGTGCGATTAATGACATTAATCCGGACATTTCGGTGACGCTATAGACATTCCATTTGTTAAAGGTTTGAGCCCATATAGACGAAGCCATATTGTTTAGCTTGCAATAATGTCACAGAAAAAGACAACATTTCTCTGAATGTTTTCTGGTTTATGTACAGACAAAAAATGTGTTTATGTTGAAACATGTAACTAACGTAGACGAATGAAAGTGTTGTTCCCGCACCGTAACGTGTTCCTGTAGGTGTCGCTGATGTGGAACCATGTTGTCCTGTTGTCTGTGCTTAAACGTGTCGTCTCTAAAACGTTACCGAAAACATTCCTGTCACGTGACGAGCATGCAAACGTTTTCAAAGTCGATGGTTTTGAGCGTTTCCCGTCGGCCGTTTTCTGGGCACGGTCACACTCGTTGGTTGTGTTTTGTCGCCCAAATTGATTTATGGTTTTTCAAGCTTCTATGCTTTTTTTTACTCTTAGCCTGAATACACAACTTCTAACTCATCTTGACTTTTTGGGTTTGTTATTGTTGCAAATTTTCAGTTTGATCTTTATTTGCCAATCTGGACCAAAACGCCTGGAGGACAAATGTTTCACTCATCCATGCAATCCGCTCTCCCTCTGTCCAATAGGAGTCACCCGTCTCCTCTTTTTTGTTTTCGTGTCCATTGATGCAGAACTCTGACCCTAAACTGGGACCTTTGATGATGTCATGAGTGGACTCTCAGCAGGTTTGGCCTCCAGGCAACACAGTTGTGATCTGCCTCTGAAAGGGCTAACATCATGTCATCGTGTACAAGTGATTCGTCTGTCACATGTGCTGTTGTTGCTTTTTGCATTGTACTGCCCATCTTTTTTTGGTTGTTTTTTGATAGAGAAATGGAGGTTTCTTATACACACAGTATTTTGGATCCCTTCTGGATTATTAAAACATCTGTGGTCAGGATTTACAAACTTTCATCTCCCATCTCCTCACAGCTATGACTTTGTGTAAGCACTGGGCGTTGTTTCATAAAGTTGACCAACAGTATTCTTTGTTGATTTTTCAAACGAGGCGGCAAGCTTACCTGATGTCGTAATGCCCGTAGATTGTAACATTTTATCACAATTTTTTTACTTCTGGCCCGCTGATTCGTGCCACTCTTGGTGAAGTTAACGTGTCGCTGATGTCAGCGTGTTCGCTCATCAGCGCTGATGTTTGTGTTAGCTGGAAGCTAAACTGTGAAGACTCAACTCACATTCCAGAATTTTCTATTTGCACTACAATTTGATGAAATGTTACTCTGACAGTCATTACAACTCAAAATCAAAGCAACCTGTTAAATAACGTGAAGCTTAAGAAACCAAAACTTAAGCGGCAACTTAGCAGTGACCGCAAAGTTCCATTTCTTGTGGTTACTGTTGTTAGGTTGAAACTGAATATTCAATTCAAACTGTTGTCACCCATTGCTGCAGATGAAAACAAACTGTCATCGGAAAGTAGCACAAAAGGTGCTGCCAATACATACCACTTTTACAGAGAAGCCCAAGACCCGAGTTCCTCTTACTTTTGGACATGTTTGTGTTGTTAATGCTGAAAAAGTGGGCTGGGCCTAAGTGTATGATCATATTTCATAGCTACATCTCTTAGGCCCCGTCTTGGGTGAACTTGTTGCTGATTTACGCTGATTATTTTTAATTGAATGTCACCGCTGGTGCGGCCTGTGGCTCCTATGGCCACACCCACCCGTAGTCAAACATGTCTCCATGGTGTGGAGGGGAGGGCTTCGCTGGCTGTGACTTCCTGTAGAGAACATTGAGTGACGTCGTAGCTCGAGTGCCACCTCTTGGCCTTAGAGCTTCACATTAGTCAGTACGTTTTCGTGCACTGTGAAAGTTCAAACGTCACGCAAACGCAGTAATGTGACTGAACGTTTGCGCGCTCTGAATAATTAACATAGATGTTGACCCATTTATTCGGGCATGTAAACGGGATTCATACTGCATTTATGTCGTGAATACTCAGAGAACAGCAGAATCCTACAGATTCTAACTTGACTGCCTTTTCACTTTTCATCATAGTACAGAAAACTACTTTAACATACTGCTTGAGGCAAACCAGGATGCAAAAAGGAAGTGAACAATGTTTAGTTGAAGGATGAGTTTGTCTCTTTGATTTTGAAAGTTCCTGCATGTAGTCATGATTACCTTAGAGCTGTCTGAGAAACGCATTTCTTAAATTAATAAAAAAATCCCATAATAAAAACATTTCTAAACTTTTTGACTGCGTGTTTGTGTGTTAGCGGACATTAATGCTTAGTCAGTGCTTCTATCTAGTGGTCACTGTAAAACACAGGCTGTAATATGTTTGAAATAAAGAATTAAATTTTGTTGTAAAACAATTCTATGGAATGAATTAGAAGTCCTGCACTGTATGTCAACATTTTCAATGCGTTACTGTATTAACAAAGCCTTGGTCCTATTGTCCTTTCTTGGTTCCAGCCCAGTCCAGGTTGCTGTGTCAGAGGCAAGGTTGAATCCTGTGATGTGCTTTGAAACACTGAAGAGCTGAGCAGGCGGAGTCTCCTGATTGGCTGAGTGAGTGAATGTGGGAGAATTTAAAACAACCTTAGCATCAACATCAGGCAGAAGAAAAATGAGCACACATTCTGACTGTGGTGAAAGAGGGGAACAGAGAGGAGGGGAGGGAGAGTGGTAGTCACAGAAGGTAATTGGGGAGGTGAAAAAGGGGGCGGAGAGAGAGACAAACCAAATGAAACATCAGTTTGCTTATCTGTAAACTGCAGACCCCCCCC
>OMNV01011107.1:13503-31355 GCA_900303265.1 Brotula barbata | reverse complement strand
CAGCTGCAAGCTGATCGCAGCCAATCGGAGGCGGGGATGGAAATGAGCCATGAGGAACTGAAACAGACAAACTCTTAAAAGACTCTGATCGTACACATTGGGACGCTTGTGAAAACTGCCGCCATTGATCTGACGTCACTGTCTAGTTGTGCTTGTTAAATGGAAATGATATAACGCTGTGACATTAGATGGTGAATATAGGTGAGTGTGTAAGTGTGTAAGTGAGAGAGAAAGTAGACAGAAATAGAAACAGAGACAGACAAAGGCTGGCTAATAGTGAGTGGCTTCTGATTGGGGACAGGTGTGTATGACATGGATGGTGCCCAAGTCTGTGACACACACACACACACAACTGAGCTCAAAGCTTGAAGAATTCACAGAGAATCAGTGAGCCATTTGGAAACATTCAGAAAAATTTCAGGGAATGATTGGGAAATAATGAGGGAACAATTGCATCAGGGAAGTCGTCGAAAATGAAAATGAGATGTGTTTCACATTATATGAATTGGATGTTTTAACATTTGTCAGTTAAAAATTAAACATCCTGTTTGGTGTTCCACTTTTACCTCTGACGTACATTGTGTTCCATTTCGTTGTTCCATTTTTTGTGTTTATTGAATCGAACTTTGAGACAGATAAGATTTCAGATAAATGAACGAGTTACTCAGAAACTCAGTGTTTGTTCAAGAGCAAAGACCACACATACACATATGCATACAAACACAAATACACACATACTCAAACACAGATGATTTTATCACTGTGATCTTTGTACTCATAAACTGTGGCACAAATAAACATACACTTTAGCGAAGATCCAATGACATCTGATAGTCATTATGTTTTACTTGACAAAGGATTGCAAAATATCTCTTAGGAAAACGAGAAAAGCTGAATTCTTGGTCAAAACCATTTTCAGGCCTTTCATTTGTTTTCAGCGGACATCAATCTCTGCTCATTCACAAGCTTTGAACCTCTCTGAACGTTTACCAAAAATAACCAAAAAAGAAAAGTCGGCTCCTAATTTAGATCCAGAATGCAGACAGAGTGGGGTTCTGTCGCAGTAAAGGAAAGCAGACATCTGTGGAATGGAGACGCTGTCCAGAGAACAAAAAAAGACAGAGCAAGCATATTGTTCGCTAAATGAAATCCATCATTCCGTTCCAAGAAACCAAAACTTACCATCTGATCCAGTTTAGAAACAGATAAGAGTTGTTATCTGCTGTATTGACAGGTCTGATTTGTGTTAATAATCTTGTGAGTCCTGAGGGGTACTGCACAAGATAAGATAAGATAAGATAAGATAAGATACTTTATTGATCCCAAACTGGAAAATTCCTGTGTTACAGCAGCATCAATGGATAACATAAAACAAAATCACATGGAATAGAATAAATGCAGAAGTAAATACAATAAAGACTAAAAATATACAATAGAGACTAAAAATATACAATAAAGAATAAAAATATACAATAAAGACTAAAAATATACAATAGAGACTAAAAATATACAATAAAGAATAAAAATATACAATAAAGACTAAAAATATACAATAGAGACTAAAATATAGAATAAAGACTAACCTAAGAATATGAAATACGAAATGTGAAAAGTGAAATGTACAACTGGTAATAAATATGAAATATACAGATGGTTGTAATAGATAAAGAAGAATAGTGTGAATGTATATTAACCTAAGATATAATATATAAATGATAAAAAACAGTTAAGGTGCTGGGTAATGGATAATAAATAAACAGTTAAGGTGCTGAGTAATGGATAATAAATAAACAGTTAAGGTATAACAGAACTATACAGCAGAGAGTTGTGAGTCTCTGTCAGACAGATAAAAAACCAAAACCAAGATAAGGGATTTAGCCGGTATTTTCCACTTATCCTGGCTGAATTTGGGTGTGACTCTGCTGTACGAAAGCAGGTTAAGTTAAACCAGGTTATGTTACCATGGAGATCTATTCTTTGGAGCCAGGCTGCTCCAGAGGCAGGTTAGCAAGCTAACAGCCAGGCTAAGATTAAGCCTGGTGACTTATCTTTTCAGTCAACTGTCTATCCTATGAGAAATAAATGTGTTTCAATGTGTTTGTCCTGCATTAAAATACAACAGATATATTCAGTGAAGTAAGCCTGCTGTTATTATTTTGATTGTAACAATCTTTTTTTTACTTTTTGATTTGCGCCTTTTCTGCATCAACGTATGGTGGAAATGTTTTATTTAACCTATGTAATTACGTGAATTGAGTACCAGAGTGCTTTTTGACAACTTCAGCATAGTCAACGTGAACTAACCCAAACAAGTATGTTACCGGAACAAGACGAACCGTTAGTTTTCTCGGCCATCGCTGCTATTTGTTGTGCTCCATCCTGCCAGCTTGGCCTCATGTACGGTACCAATAAACCCTCTGTCCCACAACGAGAGCCTACAAGACTTGGAAACACACACACATATACACACCCCGGAGATACAGCACAGCTGATGTAACTCTCTCTCTGCTCTTTTAGCGATTAACCTCATTTCGCGTGCTTTGATTAAGACTGTACGTCTAATGTCTACGTCTTTATGTAGCCAGCCTCATTCAAGCTGTACTTTTGTTGGTGGATGATGGATTCTTTAACATGGGCTATATGAATACGCGATCTGTGTCCCTGCACGATGGGAGTCGCAGATGTGCAGAGAGGTCGGCCATCTGTACAGCTGGCTACAGCTGTTTCTAAGACTGCACACGGATAGTGACGTGTGCAAAGGCCAATTTACGCTCAATCACAGCATTTGCACGTACAGATCAATTAATGCGCATGCGCATGATGAAATAATGAAAATATAACCCTAAAATAAAAACGATCGTTATCAGACTGTCTATAGTAAAGCTCTGTATCAATAGAGCTGATTAGATTCACCCCGTAACTGAATTTAATTCCAACAAGTAACCAGTATCATGTTCAATTTTCGTTTATGACAAACCAAAATTTCATCAAAATCAGTTCACAAGTTACACGAGTTACAGTCGATTTTGTAATTAAGTCTGCGTCTCTCACATACATTTGTATTTGTTTACCAGCGGACACGTACATGTACGTTAATTACGTACGTATTACGGACTACTTCGCGTACTGTATTGCGGCGGTAACTCTGTGGTTTGTCCATGTCAGGTAGCCGTAGCTAGCTGTCAAAGACAACCGCCCGCTCTGCACGTGTGCGACTCACATCGTGTATTGACAGTCGTATCCATTTTTGCATCCGTAAAGCTGTGATCGACGCCGTGGTCTAGTTAAGAAGGCCGTGAACGCGCACTCATCCCAACTATCTACACCTTGTGGACAAACCACAGTAGACAGACAGACAGATTGACAGACAGACGGAAAGATACTTCATTGATCCCGATGGAAATTCAAGTCACTCAGTAGCTGATAACAACAACAAAAACAATAATGATAAAAAGTACTATAGAATATATAGTAAAATATAACACAATATAATATACATATATATTCACACACATACATACACAGTATACAAATACTGTATATTATACAGCGGTCCCCAACCACAGGGCGGACCCGTACGGGACCGCACAGAAAGAATAAATATTTCATTATATTTCCATTTTATTGACCATTGAGTCTGCATGTGTTTTATTTTCGAGCGTTACTTCCCAACCGCAAAAGACCCATGAACTGCAAAGGAATGGATCCGCGAGCCATTTGTGAACATACCGTGTGACTCGACTGTGTCCGTGCTTGAGATTGCAAATGACGGTGGCCTTAAAACTATGTTTGAGACAACTTCGTTTCTGCCAACGACTGTTGGCAAGAATTGCGATGGCAGGTCTGTGAAAATATTGTCTTTCGTGAAACCGGTCCGAGGTGCAAAAAAGGTTGGGGACCGCTGGCCTGGGGGATGTAAGACTTCCTGAGTCTATCCATGGAACAGGACAGGGACAGCAGCCTGTCAATGAATAAACTCCTCTGCCTGTCCAAGGTTGTAAGCAGAGGGTGGTGGACATTGTCCAGGATGGACATCACCTTGTCCAGGGTCTCTCTCTCTCTGCTATTGTCAATGGACAGTACCCACTACTGATCCAGATCTCCTCCCCAGTCTGTCCAGCCGTGCGGTGTCTCTCTTCTTGCTGCTGCTTCCCCAGCACACTGCAACATAGAACAGGACACTGGACACCACAGACTGGGAGAACATCTGCAGCAGCTTTTTACAGATGTTAAAGGACCCCAGCCTCCTCAGGAAATAGAGCCGTGCCTGACCCTTCTTCTGTAGATTGTCCATGTTGTCTGTCCAGTCTGGTCTCCCATCCGGCTGCAGCCCGAGGTATTTGTACGTCCTGACCCCCTCCACCTCCAACCCCTCGATGTCCACTGGTTGTAGCTGGTGCTCGGTCCTCCTAAAGTCAATGACCATCTCTTAGGTTTTGGAGGGGTTCAGCAGCAGATGGTTGTGTTCAGGGTGAATAGTACAGGGGAGAGCACCGTCCCCTGAGGACCTCCCCCCTACTCTGAAGTACACTGGTCTTCCTGTCGGGTAGTCCATGATCCATGTCACCAGGTGTGCGTTCACCCTCATCTCAAGAGCGTGACGTGGTTTGTCCAAGTGGTGTAGCCATAGCTAGCTGTCAATGATGGCCGATATTTCTGCACATGCACACCTCATATCGTGTGGGGACCCACATCGGGTCTTGACACAGCCTCGTGGTGGTTGTCCGAAATAGTGAGTCATGAAGTCGCCTCTGGCTCACTTGTGAAAAGAAAGTTTCTTCACTGCTCTTCCTCACTGCCGTCCACGCAGATCTATTTCTAGCTAATGTAACCCCTGATTTATGTTGGATACATGTTTGACTCAAATATATTCTAGTTTTTCACATTGGGTATAGATAGGAAACATATTATTTAGAATATCTGCATTATTTATTATTATTATTATTACTTATGTCATTTTATTCTATATATAGGAATATATATATTATCATCTGAATAGTCTGTCCCCTGGTAGCATTGATATAATTCTATTCTTTTATACACACCAGGTCGGGTTTTTGTTTTTGTTTTGAAAAAGTAAGGAGATGTATGTTTGGCTCTGTCTGTCTATCGGCTATTAATAAACTCCGTTCGTTATACAATACACTTGTAATCCGTTTTCCTTCCACGCCTCAGAGCGTCACCACCACCACACTGACTCAACTTTTGGGGTTACACTAAGAAATAGAGCCACAGCTCAGTCGAAGGGTGCCAGGACCTCCACCATGGAGAGGGGGACCACAACTCCAACTAACTTCAGCGGCACAATAATGGTTATCCTGGGTCATGGTCTTTTATCCAGTTTATAGGAATCGTTCATATTTCAGTCCCATAAAAATAAAATCAATGCAACACGCGATCGGACCTCGGATTCTAAGGATTTAAAGTCTCACGTGAAGACTCGGGGGATCATTTCAGACCGGTGACAGGTGATCCGGGCACGTTCAGCTTATCCATCACATTCCAACACGGAAACACAAACTTGACCCTTGCAGGGACAGGTAAAAATAACTCCCTCTAAATACACACACACACACACACACACACACACACACACACACACAAGAGTTCCTGCTAGCTTTCACTATAAAAGCCAGGGAGGGAAAGGATGCTAAAGGCTTTTATTGCGAAGGTCCTGTTAAAGTTATCACCTGTTTCGCTTGTAACGTGGCAATTTGTTTATTTCATTTGTGATGTTGTCATAACCAAAGCGTGAAAAACAAAACATTATTTTTTTTGTTCAGGTTTGTTTGTCCATTGCTTAAGGGTAAAATCATGATGTCTTTATTTGTAATTGATTTAATAGTGTATTTTTTCTTCATCAGGAGTGAACTGATAGGGCCTTAAGTCTTTCACATTATCACCATCATCATCATTATCGTTGCCTGAGTTTGTATGTATGTATGCGTGTGTGTGTCTGTGTGTAAACTAGTTATGCCTTAAAGGCACAACAGCAGTTTTGTGCTGGAAAAGCTTTACACTGCCACCCTGTGGTTGGAGACTCCCATTACAAAAGAGGCTCAAACAAGTACTTCAATGAAAGAAAAATACTATATTACTACAGAAAGTACTGCTGTCAGTAAGTGTTTGGAGTATAATGAACTCAAAAGTCTGATGTATGTAAATTAGTAAAGTAAATGTTCTCACTGTATTTGTTGTGTTTGCATCTGGTGTGTAAGTATTTGTTGTTGTGTCAGTATGTGAGTGTAAATCCCTAAAGGTGACGAGATATTTAACTAGTCAGACCAAATATATTGACTATAAATTCATGTGCATCAGTAATGACTTTAGATCCTCATAGTAATCATAAAATCAAGAAACTCAGCTACACGCAGCTAACTTTTATTTCACCGCGGAATGTCATACATTGAAGATTTATGCTGCGTTTACACCTAGACAAAAGATTGTCATCAGCATTGTCAAAGCATTGGTCTATCACGACTTTACTATGCAGATATTGACTTGGTTCCACAAGATTAATATCTTGTGCGCACATGATAAAAAGATGCCAACACTCAGGACTTTAGGTGCTCCATTTAGTCACTTATTTTGTTTCCTCATCTGTATTTTAAATTTATGCAGACATGTGGACGACACAGCCGTCGTAGGATTTAGTGATTACAATGGGTTTACTTTATATTATTTTGGGCAGCACATTGGCGTAGTGGTTAGCACTGTTACCTCACAGCAAGAGGGTTGTGGGTTTGAATCCCGGGGCCAACCTCCCCTCCTTTCTGTGTGGAGTTTCCATGTTCTCCCCGTGTCTGCGTGGGTTTCCTCCAAGTGCTCCGGTATTCCCCACCATTGGAGTTGGTCCCCGGGCGCTGTTGTGTGTGTGCGTGTGTGTTTGCATGTGCATGTGAATGTGATGACTGCCCACTGCTCCTCATTGGAGATGGGATAAAGTGCAGAGAGTTCATTTCCCTAAGGTGATCATTGTCATCAGTTGATTGGCTTGTAACCTGGTGCAGCTGCAACAACCAAGCTTAAGATGCTCAAGGCAGTGGAGATGACAGAGGACAGAACTTTTATCCTGGACCCCTTACACTCTGGACACCAGCTGTTCAAACCCCTCCCATCTGGTCTGTGTTTCAGATTACTACTACACAGAGACAGCTTTTTTCCCACAGACCATCACCTTCATGAACAGCTGACAGTCCACACACCTTCACAAGAACAATAACATATTCGCATATATATGTATATATATACATATATTGTGTGTATATTTACAGCTATATTACCTCTTTCTGCTTACTCTAGTAAGTGCAATAACTGCAATAATAATTGTGTATAGACCACTGTAAGTCCTCACAGCACTGTAAATAATGTAGATATTTTGAACGTGTGTATCTGTGTGTCTTGTCCATTGTATTGTATTGTATTTATATGGTGTGAGTATATGTAAGAAAAGCACAAAAAGAGACACTGTTAACCTGAGTCAAATTCCTCGTATGTATGAGCGAATTTGACCAACATGCCCGATCCTGATTCTGATCCTGATTCTGATCCTGTCAATTGAAGTCCTCCAGTTCGTTTCATCTTACACATAGGAAAAGAAAAAGGAAAGTCAGACGATCAAGGACGATGAAGGATGATGGTGATGATGAAGGCGGAGTAAATCAGTGCCGGGCACTGAAAGACGGAAGTAGGTGGAGCTCTGTGTTCCACTGAGGAGGAAGAGGAAACAAATGGGAGCGCAAAAACCTCTAAACTTCTTCTACCTCCTGTTCTTCACCACACTTGTTGACAGTCTTCCTCCAGTCCTCGCGTGCCTCTGTACTTCTCTTTCACTTCTTTTTCTCCCTGTTTTTGTCTTTCAAGGGCTCCATGCTGATTTTTACCTCCATCATTCATCTTCACTCCCAGCGTGCCCAGATCAATAGTCATCATTAATCACCAATAACAATCGATTTGGCAGCTCTGATTCTTCTCCGGCTATCACGGCGTGGAGCCGCTGGGTGGTGGCACCGTCGGCGTGCTGACGGAGGGAGCTCGATTCCGGCGTGCCAGACGCGGTCCCCCGCGGTAAACGACGGCAAACAAACTCTTGGTTCCAGTCGGTGGGTGGTACCGTTGGCTCCGGTATGATGAACCTCTACCGGGGCTCCCCGACGTTACTGAGTGAACTAGTTTGTCCGTCAGAATGCCGTGAGCCGGTCGTCTGCTTGGGGCTTTAGGACCTGCGTTGGTTTCAGAATCCACCCGGAGCTTCGACAACCTCAGCCGGCCTGCGCCACTGCGTCCACCCCGCTGAGATGCTTCCACGCCGCGGGTTCACCTTGTAAGTCTTCCGGTAAGCCGGGCGTTTTCTTCCGCACAGTGAAGACGACCTGTCCTCGTCCCCTTCTCGGTGTGTTTGTCTAGGGAGCATGACGGACTCTAACGCGGCGGACAGCCCAACTCCGAGCCCTGCGAGCGGCAAAAAGAGGGCGCAGCAGTCCCCTGGAGCCAGTGCCAAGTACCCCAGCCCCGGGCTGGGTCACAGCTTCAGGCGGGTCACCCTGACCAAACCCACCTTCTGCCACAGCTGCAGCGACTTCATCTGGGGACTGACAGGATTCCTGTGTGAAGGTAAACCGATAATGACGTTAGTAAATACCCATCACTTTCATCAATTAGGAGGAAGATTGAAGCCCAGAGATACAAGAGATGCAGTAAACGCCTTATTCACATTCTTTCCTATCTTAACTCGTTCACAAGTTGGACTCCATAAATATTCTGTAATGTGTGGCCTATTTATGAATACAGCAGGATTATTTTAAGGAACTGGAGCAGTTTCAGATCACTCCTCTCTGAATGAAAGAAGGGAGGAAAGGAAACATGTACGTTCCACTGCAAACCTATATAACTTCACACAACAACATATATAGTGTATATATAGTGTATGTTTCTTTGTCATGAACCGAGCGTTCCTGAAGTGACTAATCCAGTTTCCATCAGAGCAGGTGGGAGTTTGGCCACATGTTGCTTTGGCAACAGATCCAACAACAGATGGGGAAGAACAGACATGACACACCTTCAATAATGTCATCCACGTCACTCATTCATACGCTGTCCAACAGCACCACCCTTATTTCTGATGGTCTCTATCCTCAGAGGTTCTTGTCTCTGACAGTCTCTGTCTGAGAGGTTATGGTTTCTGACGGTGTCGTTCTCTGTCCTCAGTTTGTAACCTCATGTGTCATGAGAAATGCCTTAAGACACTTCATTCAGTTTGCTCCTGTGTGATGCCGGCACAGGTCAGGGTGAGTGACTTCAAGGTTTCTCTGTTTCTAAGTGTATTTCATTCTCTTTCAACTGTCTTTGTTAGTTTGAAGGCCATGTATGGTGTGTTGTGTTGTGTTGCAGGTCCCTATCGCTCACTGTTTTGGTCCAGCTGGTCAAAAGAAACGAATTTGCTGTGTCTGCAGGAAACAAACAGAGGGGAACTCAGCACTGCGCTGTGAAGGTCTGACCCATATGAGCCCAGGACGCAAACAGGATCAGTATAGGTCAAACAGGGCCAGATTAAAGAAAATGGGGCCATATTAAGACAAAGTGAACCAGATTGAGACAAAAAGGACCTGTGTAAAATGAACGGGACCTGCCTAAGTCCAACAGGCACTGGCTAAGGCAAAGTAGGCCTGATTAAGGCAAACAGAACCAAATTAAGAAAAACGGGACCTGTTTAGAATTAACAGAACCAGATTAAGACAAAAAAGACCCGTTTTAAATGAACAGAAGCAGGTTAAGACCAGCCGCTCCAGATAAAGACAAAAAAGACCTGTGTAAAAACAGACAGAGATTAAGAAAAACTGGGACAGAATAAGACATACCTGGACATACATATTAAAACAGACAGGCTTAACATTACTAACTGTAAGTTAGTTTATGCTCCTTTTCATTGTGTGTGATTGTGTTTAGTTTCTCTCTCTCTCTCGTTCCCTTTCAGTGTGTGAGTTTCACGTGCACGCTGACTGTGCTGCCTTCAGCTGTGCAGATTGTCGTGTTTGTCATGTAGATGGGACGCTGCAGACGGTGAGGGCCTCAACATTAATTTATGATAATTATCCTCACAGATTTATCTCAGATTGTCCTCACAGAATTTAGTCATATTAGAAGATCAAATAACAATAAAAGCTTAGATGTTAATATTTACAAAATAATGAAGTAAACACACCAACCAAAAGTTGCAGTTTTTAAAATGTTGGTAGTGACTCTATATTAAAGCAATATTGGCTTCTTTGGTTTCATCCAATCAGCTTCTTTTGTGCTCATGTTTAGTAAACTGAACTTTTGCTTTTGTTTCTGTCACTCCAGGATACGTCCCAACACCACTGGCGGGAGGGGAACCTAGCATCGGGAGCACGGTGCGAGGTGTGCAGGCGTTCCTGCGGTTCATTCGATGTCCTGGCGGGGATGCGGTGTGAGTGGTGCGGCATCACGGTAAGAGCCCGTCCCAGATGTTTTTTGTTTGAAGTGTGCATCTGGGTTCACGTGTTCCTGTTGTGTGCTCTGTGCAGAGCCACACGGTGTGTTTCCTCAGCGTGCCATCAGAGTGCACCATGGGACGTCTGCGCTGCCTGCTGCTGCATTACACCTGCGTTCAGCTTGACTCCCGAAACTTTAGCAAAATGCAAACCTTCAGAATTCCAGAGAGCTGTAGCCACGAGCTCGGTACACACACGTGCACACAAACACAGACACATGCAGATACTCTGCTCCGGCTCAGTCAGGCTGGGTCAGGCTTACTATCTATCAGTCAATCCTCTGATGTGTAATCTGGCTGTGTGTGTTGTCAGATCTATGTGATGACTCTGTGGATTCGCGTGTTGAGCTTCCTAAAGATGCTCAGCTGGCCACTCCAGAATCTGGTCTGTTTAAACTCCGCCAAACTTGATCACAGCCATCTAATCAGAATGTGTTTTACTGACATGTGACCATGTTGTGACCCACAGCAAAACTCTCTATCAGGGTATTTGATGGAGATGATGCGTTCAGACGTGGACACTTTCGATTGGTCCCTATCCTCCGTGGCACCAGGAAGGAAGAAGTATTGGTGAGAGTCCCGTCGCTTTTTCTCCAACACACTGCACACACTCAAATCACAAAAAACACCCTACACACACTCAGGTCACTAAAAACACCCTACACACACTCAGATCACTAAAAACACACTACACACACTCAGATCACTAAAAAGAAAACATTTTCTTTGTACAGCACGATTCTAGTTAATCAAAGAAAATAAAAATATAAATGTCAACATATATGTCATTTTAGGATAATAAACATACATATACATACACATATGTAAGCGACGTGGCTTAGGTGGTAGGGTGGTCGCCTAGTGATCGAAGGGTCGTCGGTTTGATCCCTGGCCCTCCTATGTCGAAGGTCCCTGAGCAAGACCCTAACCCCAAATTGCTCCCGACAAGCAAGTGGGCCGGCTGTCAGTGTGTGAATGGGTGAATGCGAGGCAAACATTGTAAAGCGCTTTGTGGTCTCCAGACTAGAAAAGCGCTATATAAATGCAGTCCATTTACCATTTACATACAAACTGATAAGGATGAGCTCCTGCAAGCTTTAAAGAGCTGTGGAAGACAGTGGTGCGTCCGTCTGTCTGTCTGAGGACATCTGAGTCCGATACCTCTGCAGCCCACACAGATCAACAGCAAAGACAACTTTAGACTTTGTGGGATTATGACGGGGAAATCTGGGAGGTTTTAACTCATCCTGTAAACTTTTAAATTCACAATTTGACAAAATGTCTTCTTTAATTCATCATAGAAATCAATACGTGATGGTGAGGTTCGTGGCTGGGGAGGCACTGACTCTTTCTTAGTCAGATTTACAAATTTATGCATTCAACAGAGTTGCATAAATTCACCATTCAACTGGCTGCTTGCACATTGACTACTGTTTATGTTTCATATCCCATATCAGCATTCTTTACACACACATAGGTAAGGTACATATTTGGCCAAAGAAGAATGTTAAATTTATAGCGGCTCGGAGAGAGCACATTTGCTCTGTACCCTCCGTGTGTTCTTAATTTGCCATCACAATTCCACAATTCATACTCATTTAATACAAATGAAAGTATATACAGTCCGCAACAATAAGACAAATTAAGTTTTATTTTGTAGTTTTATAGCCCGTGTGCTCATAAACGCCCCCTTTAGTGAGGTAGAGGTACTGGCTGCCTCCCTGCCTGCTTTTTCACTACGGCATTATGTCAGATCAGCAAGACTAATACATTTTACACATACGTGAAATACATGACCTGGACTATGGAATGTGAAGACATATAATAAAAGTGTGTACAACCATTACATTGGTGACATACAGACTCTAGAGAGATCAATTGGATTCGTATGCGCTCAACCCAGTTTGTGAAGGATTGCGCAATCCAAGAGGAGGCTCAGCTCGTCGCTGCCTCCCTTCACGTCTTTCCCCCGTATTTGAACAGGAAAATACACAAATTCAGCGGTATTGACTATAAAAATGATTGGAATCATACCAAAATTACATTTCTATCACAGATCAGTGGACAAATATTTATTTATTTTTTATCATTATTTGTTTTTTTTACACTGCCTCCCCTGACCGCACGTCACTGGTGCGAGGATAAGGGTGGACAGGATGGAAAGAGTTTTTACAGTGATGTAGACTTGTGTGTCATCAGCATGGCAGTGAACTTATAGTCCACAGTGGCAAATGATGTGGCCTAGGGGAATCATGTTCATGATAACAAAGAGGGCACCAAGCACCAAATCTTGGGAGACACTGTTCAAGTGTGGGGTGCTGAAAGACTTGCAGTTATTGATAAAGGCATCATGGGATTTGTCTGAAAGATCTGACCTGAACCAGTGGAATACCAAGCCAGACATGCGAATGTAGGGTTTCCTGAGGAATCCAGACTACAATGACAGCAGGATATCCCTTTTGTCACTGTGTTGTATGGAGTTCATTCAGCTGATTGCTATTCCAGTTTGAGACACAGGAACACTGTGACTGCAAGCACTACATATCTGACTATAAATATCACTGTGACTGGGTTTCTTCTTCTAAAGAGTAACAGAGACCTAACCAGACGTGTTCACTTGGCAAAGATGCACACTTCTATTACTCGACTGAGAGCTTCAGACATGACCTCGGCATGCACACACACTCACACACAGACAGAACTATAAGAGAAAATAATAACTTGTGCTACAGAAAGTTACAAAAGCATAACAGCATCGCAGTGTCTTCAGTGTGCATCCAGCGTCCAGCCCTGTGGTCTTTGTGACAGGAACCTAATTAGATTCCTGCCTGATGGGTCCATGAGCTGCAGATGTGATAGTTAGACACACCTGTGGCCAATTGCCACCAAGGCCTCAGCACATGTAACATACTGTGACAAACACACAAACTCATGCACACAAGCACCCAAAACCAGTTCCACTGCCTGAATCACCATCACTGCATTATTGTCCATTGATAATTGTTAGTACGCTAGTATCACGTACATTGTGTCAAAGGGCTTTACAGGCCCACAGCAACGGATGGTTCCCTGTGCAATACGTGTGCTGTCATGCAGGCTGCAGCACTGAGGGCCTTCTACCTTCCTGACCAGCCACAAGGATACGAGCTGCATGAGGTCAGTGGCCTGCAGTGTCTTCATAACGGCGGGCAGGACAACAGGAGTGTGCTGAAGGAGGGGGCATCCAACACCCGGATACTGAGGGCCAAACCGCGAGACAATGAAGTCCTGAATGTCTACGTTGGTTGGACAAGGTGAGTACTGCTGAGAAAATCTGTTCATCAGAACTGTAATTTGAAAAATTAAGCTTGTTTTTTTCCCCATGTTGTGATATGTGTTTCAGGTCAAATCCTCCTTTTGTCTCCGTCTTCGTTTCCAAGAACAGCACAGCAGCATCGGTCCTCACTGAGGTCCTCCTTCACATGGGCCGACAGGTAGTTCACTGTTTTGGAACGTTTTAAATCATTAACTCGCTGAAATATTTCACTAACGTGGTGAATCAATGTGTTTAATCAAATCAAATCTGAAATAAAAATGAATAAAACTTGTGATCTTTCTGAGATACTAATCTTGATTTTACACTTTCTTGGTTTGTTTGCATCGTTAAAATTGTTGTTGGTCACACAAAATTGATTTAATAAAACACAACTAAACAAACAAACTAAAGCTTATTTGAACTAATAAAATTCAACAGATATGAAAGTGCAACATGTGCAATTTGTCTGAATGTGATATTAAGTAGACGTATGATGTCTTTGGGCTCCTCTCCTTATAAAGTGGTGTGTTGACTCTCAGCCAGAGATGATGATGTCTTTTTCTTTCAGGAGGAAGAGGTATCCAGCTTCAGTCTGCTGGAGGTCTATATGAGCAGTAAACAAGGTGAGCGCCCATGTTGATTATTTATTATTGATCATTTAGTCATCAGATTAAATGTATTGACTTCCTATGTGTGTGTCCAGTGCAGAGACAGACACTGATCCCTGAGGAGAAAATTTTGGACAAACTGAATGAGATCAGGAAGGTGGGATGACCCACAACACACTCAGCTGCTAGCTCTGTCACGGCATTCATACATAATGTACACAATGATTTTAAATGTTATGGGCATTATGGATGTGTAATGCTCATGTTATGGATACATCTATATCATATGGCCATGATATAGATGTGATTTATGACATGATTTATTTAGGCATGACATATTCCATGAAACCTTGAACTTCCTGCTGATCGAAACGGTCAACTTCCTGTTGTTATGTTTCATCTCTTAGGCCTCTCTACGTCAGATGAACCAAACACGGTTTTACATAACAGAGAACAGGAAACGGGTGGTGCAGGTTAACCTCCTGATTGGAGGACTCCCATCCCTGCAGGCCAAAGAGGAGTATGCTCAGCTGATCCAGGAGCACCTGACCGTTAAAAGTAAGTGAGCAGGTTGGCTGAACAACATATGAGCTGATATCGGTGATCAGCAAACCCTCAGTCACAGATTTCAGCAGGCCAGCTCCTCAATGAATTGGGACTGGGGACTAAGACTCATAATCGATGGTGACACTCAGGAAATGTCCACTCTGGTCACGTTCTCACTAATAAGCTGTTCAGTAAGTAGCAGCCAGTAACCAATGAACACTTTTTGTCTCTGCAGGTCACCTGGTCACACTCAGCCATGTTTACGCCAGTCAAGGTGAGCTGGTTGTCAAGGAAACAGCCGTGCTGTGTAGTTGATGTTATACTGAGTAGTTTAAATTTTACATATGTGTATGTTAAAACTTTGATTGTACTTCAGTTGAACATTATACACACCATAGTTGGACTGAAAGTTGTCACAAGGGATGTAAACTTACAATATGAGTACCAGACTGAGATTATGAAATCATAATACCATTTGTTCAGGAATGTAAACATTTATGTTTATTTATTTTTTGTGTTATTTGTGTGTGGGCATGTGTAGGTGCCGTTGCCTTGCAAGTGTCATGTTTTGCGGAAGCTGAGAGAATCTTTATGTTGGTTAAAGACACAAGCATCAGTAACAAACTGCTCAGCTCGCTGGTCATTCCAGAGATCATGGTAACCTTGTGAACCAAACTACATCTACTTATTTATTTTTGGTTTTAAGCTGAAATCAAATTTTTTAAAAACATGGTTGTGTTTTTATGATTTCCCATCACGCCCTGGTATATTTTTTTCGTTGTTCCTCAGCACAACAAGCTCAGGGATGACATCTGCCCCCTGCTGGTGTTCGTTAACCCGAAGAGTGGCGGTTTAAAAGGCAGAGAGCTGCTCTACAGCTTCCGCAAGCTTCTCAACCCTCACCAGGTCTTTGACATCTCTAATGGAGGACCACTAGCTGGGTGAGGGCATACCAAGACGGTCTGTAGGGGGTGCTGTCATACTCATTGTTTCTAGTATGTCTTATACACTATTGTTTATGTACATGGTATTTTGGGCCAGAGTGTATCCAGAGTAAAGACAAATGAGTGTAAAGGCCCTTTTACATTGGAAATGTCAGCACCACCTCTGTGATCTGAAACCCAACTCAACCCATCGGCTTAGGCCGCGCAACCGTGCATTTGAGCTACAGGAGCCTGAATTCACCGAACTGATCTCTGGACCTGAGTGTCTCATGTACCCACATCCTCTTCTCTCTTGTTCCCAATTTGTAAACCCCCCCTACCTTTTGCACTAACCTCCGCACTGTGTGCATGCCGGCAGTTTACAGAGAACTCCGCACAATGTAAACGGGCCTTAAATTTCTTGGTGCTAGCCAGCTGTCTGCTTTGTGTTACATCAGCCGATGTACGTGTGGACTCTTTCCACGGGTCGCCCAGTATTTGGTGTCCACACCTGAAAGATTGTGTGCAGGCAGACGTGGAAGTAAGAAAAACATTAAAGCAGCAATATGGGTCAGCTGTTTCCACTTGGCTTCTTACTACACACCAGTGAATGGGAAACTGTGTCTGGCCCTCGAACACCAAAATGTCTCCATAAAAGAAGCAATTGTGGAGTCAGAGGTGGCAGTAAATATAAAATGTCCCCTGGCGCTCCCCGTCCAGGTGATTTAAGCAAGTAGGCAGAGTTTCCTCCAAACAGAGGTGTGTCTGCAAATATCCACCAATCAAACTTGGGACTCAATTCGTTTTTCTTTACATCTGGTCCTTGCACAAAATCCCTGGTCTTACACAACAGGAGCGCGAACAGTACATCCTCACCAGAGTGGGTCGCGTAAGTCTTATAATAATAATAATGCTTGTGCAGAGGTACAGTTTCCAGTTTAACCCATTGGGGTGTCTTAACAAAGAGGAAGTGAAAAATGTTAAAATGTCTCTTATTTCCTTTGTGTGGTTGTGGTTTAGCCTCCATACATTCCGGAATGTTCCCAGGTTTCGGGTTCTGGTCTGTGGGGGCGATGGGACAGTGGGCTGGGTGCTGGGTGTACTGGAGGCTGTCCGCCACAAACTAGTGTGTCAAGATCCTCCCATCGGGATAGTACCACTGGGAACAGGTGGGAAAAACACACCAGTTCGTTATTTATGTATTTTCCTAAAGATGCCATAAAGCTTTACTTTTTACATCAAATGTGTTTCCTCCAAGGTGTAGAGTAAATTTGGGCTATGCAAAAATTACCTTTTTAGTTAGAACACAAGTAGAGTGAAAGCACTGCTGGCTCACTTTTTGGTGGTCACATACAGCGACTCTTTACTTTGGGTTATCTGAGTTAAGGGGTCTTCACAAGTCTCCCTCAAAACACAATCCAAGGCACATTGCAGTGTAGGAGAGACCCCTTAGAAAGAGGAATATACGTTTTTAGTTATTTCTAATGTTTGGTTCATTAAATCAAGCTAAGATTTTACGATACGTGTGTTCAATTTATATGTAATGAAGCATTTATTAAAAAGCTCTGTCCTATTATTATTATTATTAAAATCAGTATTAGTATTGATCTTGCTGTTTTTGCTGTATTTTTATTATTTTTATTGATCCATGATTGGTTGCTGAAGTCTTGTGTGCGCTCAGGTAACGATCTGGCCCGTATACTGTGCTGGGGACCAGGTTATAGTGGCGAGGACCCTCACCACATCCTGGTCTGTGTGGATGAGGCCGAGGAGGTTCTGATGGACCGCTGGACCATCCTGCTGGATGCCCAGGACATCTCGGAGGACGGCAAGAACAACGGCTTCTTGGAGCCGCCAAAGGTGTGTGGGAAACGTGAAGGATGCATCAAGTTTTTGTCTTGATCATCTGGTGAGATTTATCTGCAGACAAACTCAGAATTGATGCTCAGAACGAACACTCAGTCAGGGTC
>OMNV01011104.1:0-10366 GCA_900303265.1 Brotula barbata | reverse complement strand
CTGTCCTAAGGGGCTGTTCATTTTACAAAGTGGCTGTAGTGGGTGTCTCCCCGTCGACGGGTGTCCAGTGACACGCGGACATATGTCAAGTAAAGCGGTATTACTTCTGACTGATTGACAGGGTTATGAGGCTCTGAAGAGGGATGGACTGGGAGAGGATGCACTGGGGTGTGAGAGGGAAACACGGCAGGATCCTAACAGGATGGGAGATGAAAAACGGCAGAAAAGAGAGGCGGACAAGTTCAAGGTTAAATGGCAAAACAAACAAATGAGACAAGTGGAGCGGCGGTTCACAGGTCTGAGTCTGTCTCAGCGAACACGGGCACGTCACATGACCCCGAAGAACAACCGGAGTACTGACCAGCACACCCCTGGACAAAAACAAGCGTCTCCACACACACACAGTCCAAGGGGAGGAAACTCGAGCTGTGGGGAAAAAAAGGCTTTAACACACACACACATAGACACGTTCTGTCTATAGACGTATTACCCAAGAGTACGGGGATCTATGTGCTCATTTACATCAGACGTATTGTTATTTCATTTCAACTCATTTTATGGACTGGAAACATACCAGAAGCAAAGTCGGTTCAGTGTGAACGCCTGTAATTGAGTGTTAACAGAGCAGCCGAAAACAAACACTCAGAGCTCGAAGGCAATTGTGAAAATTTAGCTGCACGTGATTTATATTGTAAGGAACAAAGCAACTGGGATACACAACCATGCAGAGAAGATTCCAAAAGTCGAACGGAGGGTGAGGATGACGATGAAGAAGCTAGGAATCGACCTTTCTCACATTAAAAACACTTTTGTTATCTTTTTCAAGGATGACATCAAATACAAAGGCTATGTACGGAGGCCTTAAAGGGACATTTGCCAAAAAAAAAAAAAAATGCAACAAAAAAGAAATCTGCAAAAAATGACGTTTGTTCACGTTTGCTGAAGTCAGGATTTCCTCTGAAGAGAATAATCTTAATCTTCAGTAATCTTAAATCAATATGATTGTTAATTTTCCAGTTGGACTTAAATCATAATTATATCATCTATTATACACAAAAGCAATTAGAATCAATTCGGGATGTACAGTAGATTAAAATTTTCCATTCAGGTGATGAGATGAAATATTGATCGTTGGTTTATATTGGTGGGCGTTGACGTCCAAAGCTTAAAAAAAGGAAAGAGTACATTAAGATAGAATTCATTCATTCATATCAGAGCCCTCACTCGGTCACTCGGTCACTCTTTTGACTCTCTTTAGCCTATATATTGATTTCCGTTTTCCCTAGCAGAGATTATTCGTGAATTAATTCGCACCTTTCCAAAGGAAACAGTCTCATAAATAACTAAGGAGGTCATATGCATAAAAACGAGCAGGATTTTCTCCGTATATGGAATGTAAATGGTACTAATTTGCCGAGCGTCGGCCCTCGCCGTGATTGAGGTGTTTACTTCGGCACATATGTTTTATAAATCAGCAGAGGGAGAGCACCTGCTTAGTACTCCATTCTTCCTTATTATGCTTGGCAGAGTGATGGAGCACATAGCTATAGATCAATATTCACCCCTCACAAACACACACACACGCACACACACTCGACAAATACACCCGATACGCGTACACACCGACAAGTTAGTGTTAATACACGTGAACACACTCACACACGCTTATTTGCATACGAGGTTGTGCCTGTGAGCCCATTTTCAGGGACGTAAGACGATTATCATGTCATTAAGAGCGGCCTCCCCGCCCTGCACAGCGCCTCCTTGTGACACGGGCGCTATAGGATGATGAAGCATTGATGCACGAGGCTATGAATCAACCTCTTCCTCACATTAAACACACCGTCATAAACACATTATGGCAAACCGTACAGTAGATGTGTGTGTGTGTGTGTGTGTGTGTGTGCGTGTGAGTGTATATGTTTGACTGAGTGTGTACTGTCCCAGTTAAGTGTAATAAAGCACAGGGCTAAAATAATGTGATGAGCTTAATGAGCAGACCATCCGTGTCTTCAGCGCTTCCAATCTCTCTCTCTCTCGCCCTCTCTCGCCCTCTCTCGCTCTCTCTGTGTGTAGGGAGTTGGGAGTTGGGCTGGGATGTAATTTGATTCGACGGGAACGATTAATCTTGCTCAGGTAAGCGTGCACTGGGAGAAACGGGGAGGGCGACAGGGAGAGGAGAAATGGGTGGACGGAGTCTAAATGCAAGTTGGGAAAGGAAAGAGAGAGAGAGAGAGGGAGAGAGAGAGAGAGAGGAGAAGGATGTTTGGCTGATGTTTCGCACTGCGCGTCATGACCTGCACGCCTCACATTTCTACTCATCCTGTCTCTTTTAATCCCTCACCTCTGCCTATTTAGCGTTTTTTGTCTCGAACCTCCAGCACCCCCTGCCTTTCTCTTTTTCTTTCTCTTTTTTTCCCCCCTTATTGTTTGCTCAACAGCAAGCAGTGCTATGTGGATTCTCTCCGTGCCAACTGGCTCAAGCAAATCCCAGCAGCCAAACTCATTTCAACCCTCAGTGAACGGACGTATTAAACTGTACAGACCACATACAGGCTCAGGCCTGTGGAAGCATATGCATACATGTGACCAACATTTAACCACGTTGACACACACTCACACACGCACGGGGGCTGGAGGTGTAACGCACAGGATTTCATACACAAAAAGAGTCTCTGATAAGAAATAAATGTATGTTTTCACGATGAACCCAGCTGCCGTCTTGGTGCGTTTAGTGTGTGGGATGACAGGAGCGTTTGTATTTCATGGTCCAAATGACAAAGTGTGACTGTCATTTCGTGGACAACAGCACACTGCATTTTGTGGAGGAAAAGTAAACGACACTTTATCTTCTCAAGGAGGAAACATGTTGAATAAAAAATAAATGTTCCTCAAGGAACCTTTACAAAAAATAAATGTTTGGAAAAATAAAAGGTGTGTGTGGGTGTGTGTGAGCAAGGTCTTGCGTTCACGCTAGAAATATCTTTGATTGGCGTGAGCGATATCTTCCATTACACGAGATACTAATTCTGCAGAGGAGAATCATCTTCTTTTTTTAGGTTATTTATATTGTTATTATGTTATTTCTGCTTTATTGGATAGATTAGGATAGAGAGACAGGAAGTGCAGGTCATAGAGAGGGGATAACAAGCAGTAAAGATCAAGACTGAGATAAGACAACAAACTATAACACATTGTAATAATATTGATAAAAAATAAATAAAATGCTGGTTACTCTACAAGTGTTGCGACGTGCAGTCTTTGACCAAACATATTGTTTTAAGCTTTAAGAGTTTATCGTCACAAGTAGCGATCCATCAGTCATGTGACATTTGTTGAGCAGTCTGATGGAAGGAGATGGATCCTGGATATAATCTGCGATCAAACGTTCTGTTATCCATAGTACCGACTCAGTCACCGTGCATTCATCCTTCCAGTCCCAGACAAGTCGTTTGTGCTACGTGTGCTACGTTAATTAAAGAACAAACAGAGGGCCACACTGGCCCAAATGTAGCACGATGTGCACAGTTCTGTAAGTAACAAATCGTAACTCATACTCGGATTATACTCATTGTTTCTTGGCGTGGGTAAAGTACTCCATATGCATCAACATCCAAATACGATCCCTGAGCTAAGGTGATGAAAAAAGGATGAAATCTGAACTAAGAGGTAATAGTTTTACTGGCTGAGGTACAGTCAGTGGTAATTAGTTAATTTGATTTCGCTCCCTACAATACACCCAGTAATTTGTTTAGGGGACCAGAATTTGGCCAGTTTAGCTGGTAAGCTCCTTGGCAGCAGTAATAAACGGGATAAACGGCTAGAATAAACTGGAGTATAGTCAAACTGTAAGCTGTAGAACCAAAAACAACAGGTTTCTATGGCACAGCTATACAGTGGAGCATAATGTGGAGATACTAAGGCTGCAGATGTAGTTTCAGCAGGTCTGGGGTTTTAGTCTCAGTTGTACGGTGCACTGATGACAAAATGTACCCGCTGTACAAATGTACATGAGGACAAGATGTACATGAGAAATAATACGGTGTGAACATAGAGAATTAGTGATTTTTCTGGGGAAGTAGGGCGATCATCTTGTAATTGGAAGGTTGCTGGGTCGACCCCATGCTCCTGCTCCTCCCGGCGTGTTGAAGGGTCCCTGAGCAAGACACACTCAACCCCTAATTGCTCCCGATGAGCAGGCTGGTGCCTTGCATGGATACCTCTGCTGACGGAGTGTGTAAGTGCAACTTGTAAGTCGCTTTGGATAAAAGTGTCTGCCAAATGCATACGTTATGACTGGCTGGAAGGCCACAGGAAGGGAGGGACACACGTATCATTTGGAAGGATAATTAACATGTATTCAAGGAAAGAGCACAAGCAAACCGAAATAACGCAATGAGACATGGAAGTTAGTCGAGCAGTAACACACACACAGACACACACACAGAGACAGACCTTGGGAGTGCAGGCTTTCACACAGAAAAAATGTGGAGAAAAATAAAATAAAATAAAATAAAATAAAATCTGATGCCTTCCTGTTAGCTCTTATCTTTGCACTTTCTCTAAATCAACACAGAGCAGAAACAGCAGATGCGATCCGCCCTCTTTCTCATCATATGAACGTGGGTGTGCTGAATGGCATAAAGCTTTGACTGACACATGGCCTGAAGACAGAACAAGACAAAGCCCCTCTCATCGCTCTCATCAGTCCTGTTTCATTTCTAGGCTCACTTCCTGCTCTTGGCACATAATGAAGCCCTTCACTCCTTTTGTCCTGAACTCATTCTGTATTTTCGAATCATGGTTTGCTGCTTTTCTCCAAACTGCCTGTTATTCATAGCCTTTTGTCATCCAACTGGCTGTTCTCATTTACTCCCTTATTCATTCACTCTTGAGTCACATGTATCTTTGCTCCCCCTCTCCTAGGGTCAACCCTCTCTCCTCCGACACGAGGCTCATGGCCACACAGTTCCTCTTGAATGTTCCCACTGTCATCTTTTGATCATTTCAACAAATGATGGGTTAGAGCCTGGGAACTATGGAGGCCTGGTTGGTCCAATTCCAAGCTGCTGTGCTGACTGACGGTTTGTTGACATTTTTACTGACATTTATTCATGCAAGTAGTTGATGAGTGACTCCCAATATATTCATTTAGCTGGGAACAAAAAAAAATAATTTTCACAGCAGTGAACGTTTGTGAAGGGAAGGTGCACAGAGATGAAGGATGACCAGGAAGTGGCTGACATCCATCTGCATGAAGTTTAATTTTAAATTCTAGTGAAAAGTTTTCAAAGTTGGCATTCATAATGTATGATAATAATATAAGATTAAGAATAAATAAAAGAAACAACTTTATAAATCAAGCAACAGAAAAATAAATAAGTAAATAAAAAGTAAATGAATTGGTAACTGAAAACAGAATTGAGAAGACTTTTAATGGGCATTTTCATATTACTCACACATTGAAAATATATTGCGTACAAAATTCATGAGTTTATTTTTTAATCGACAGAATTTCAGATCATGAAAAAAAATCTATTAAAGTAGCCTTCACTATTTTAATACTTGTATTTTTTATTTCTCAGAAAATCTCTTTGGTTTAGATGTGTAACCAGCATGTATCATGATACAAGCAGCTTAGGTGCAATGGAGAATCTAAATTGCCCGTAGGTGTGAATGGGAGTGTGATTGAGTTGTCTGTCTCCATGTGTCAGCCCTGTCATAGATTGGCGACCTGTCCAGTGTGGATCTGGACTTTCAACCAATGACCACTGTGACTCATTGGTGGTTACCACAAGCTGAAGGGGTTAACGCCTCAGGAGGGGTAGGATCTGAAACTAACTCCAAACATGAAGGAAACAGCTCATTTTGACGCACAGATTCACTGGTGGCACTCAAAGTCCAATGTCGGTACAAAGTTAGCACCATGGACAGCTCCACATAAGAAAACAGAACCAACCATTCCAGCACGCAGATCACAGCAAGTTAATAAAGGTTTTAATCATTTGAAGGCCCTTCTTTAAATGTAGAAAGTATTGCAGTAGCATTGTCTGCATTACTGAAACACTGATTTATGATTTTCACAAAGAAAGATTTCCATAAAGGAATCATAACAGGTCTAAGTATATCATCAGGATACACGGTGTTCTTTCTTCTATCGTCAGACATTTTCTTGTCATAATTGTCTTTCTCATCAGCTTCTCACACCTTTAATGTGCCTTTTCCTCTGTTTCCTTTCTTTTAGCCCTCTACAAATGTTGTCTCTGGTTCATTATAGATTTAATGAAAACTCTTAGTCAGGTCATAAAGAAGTACAGAACATGCAATATTTTTGCATGCGAACATAAACAGAGCTTTAAGTGTTTGTGTGCATGTTGTACCAATAAAACTGTTTACTATTTATTACAATTTTCAATTTGTTTGAGGGATCGTCCAACTTAGATCTGCTTCCAAAAGATGAAAGATGACAAAGACCTTGTCAACACTGAACAACAATACAACGACCAGTGGCAACGTGTCCTGATGCATCATGTAGATGGAGGGAGGGGGAGGACAGAGACAAGGACTGATGAGGGATGACACGAGCTGCGAATGACAGATGAACTACGTATTTATTTTTACATTCTCAGAGACGCTCTACATTGTGGTAAATATTGGATTCATCGTGTAAAACAAAATTTGCACATTTATTGTATGCATGCATTCACTAGTGTGCAGTTTTTGGTCACGGTTTCAGCTTTGGTTCGGTTCATCTATTACTTATTTGAACAACCGTGGGTGATTTGATCTCAAGTGTCCAGATCTAAATATTCTGTCTGTCCACACATTCCATTAAAATGTGTCCCCAGGAATGGGTCCTGTGGTCAGATCTCAACTCCCCGTTCTATATGTAAATAAACACGCACGTCATTTCTTATCTTTAGGCACGTACCCGATCTCATGCGTCCCTTCTGTCTCTCCAGCTCCACCTACGTGACTCGTCATTGGTATACTGACAACTCATTGGACAGCTACTCTCTGGGAAGAGGGTGGGGACAGGGAACACACACAGCCTATGTGGAGCAAAACAATTTGTTGTAAATGGAATTATCCTACTCTTTCTGATGTCATCGATCACAACAGAGCTGTGACAAGTCAAGCTGAGAGAATTTAGGTTGAATTGATCCTCACAGTCATGTAGGTGGTGGTAACACAAATAAGCAGTTTTTTTCAGAATACCAAACAAGTAGTAGTAGCAGTAATATTACCATTTGAGTTACCACACAGGGTGATAGTATTATTAATATGTTGAGACTTGTCTACTTCCTGTCATGCGTGCTTGTCGTGGGCCTATAACCACAGAGCTCAGAGCGTTTTCACTACAAAGTTTTTGTTGTTGTTGAAATGGCGAGGACAGAGGGGTAAGGAGACAAACACTGAGGTGAGGCGGCGTCCATGTTTTGCCAGTGCACGGTCTGTTTATGGTGTCCCGTCCCCGGCTGTGATTGTGATTGGTTCACGCTTTGCACGTTGCGCTATGAAAAAGCTGCCGGTGGGGATTAATTAGCGTCAGGTTTCCTGTGTGGAGCCGAGGCTACGGCAACGGTTTGACAGTAATTACAAAATTCATACCTTAAGCAGAATTTTAATGGAGCGGCTAAACCGGTAGCTACACCAACACAGCACACACACTATGGTTTTAAAAGTAGTGCTTAAACCAGTCATTGTTGATTTGGGTCCACAGCCTGGTGCTACCTTATTCACTGAGCATCTGGTGTTTGTGTGTGTGTGTGTGTGTGTGTGCAAGTGACTAAGCAGTTTCAATATGATTTACGACAAAGGAGAGGTGTGAGCTGGCCCTTATTTGTTTACCTTAACGTGCCTGGCATGCAAACAAACACACATACACACAAATGATGTTCAGGCAAACACACACATACACACACACACAGACATGTATATATGCTGAAATTGATTGTTGATTGAACACTGGCCTGTTCCTTTCACAAATAAGAGTGATGTGTAAGTAAACTGATATCGAGTCTCACAATAAATGCTCCGACAACCCAGTCACTTCAGAAACACATTGAATTTGTAGCTGACTTGTAGCTCCACATCACCCGTGTGTGTTGTATTCTTTTGACGTTTAACCCTGCAACTTTTGACCTCTGGCAGAGATCTTATTAGATCTCTGTAGATCCCAGCGTGAGTCCCGTTGGAAGCGACAGGACGGCGGTGAGCACACACAGATGCAAGTAGTGAAACAGACAGGCTGAGAAGAAACATGTTACAGACACACAGCAGGACAGCGTGTTTAAAAACGACTGACACACACACTTGGACGGAGGCTCTAATATGTTCGCTGTGTTTGCTGTCAAGACATAACCACTTTTGGCAAAGTGTGTGTGGGTTCTGTGTGTATGTCCTCTGTGTGTAGGGTGGTTTCAGGCTATTTTTGAACTGGGCAAGTCAGTTCATTTTCGACACCTCCCTCACAACACACTAATCTGTCCCAGCTCTGGCTGTGCTCGTAGGCATTCCCCCAGTGACTCATATTATCACCACAGGATGGGGTAGAAGGCTTGGGGGATTGGGAAATAGGAAAGGAAGATCTGTGCTGGGATTGAAGAAAACATGATTGGCAAATGAAGGAGGCAAGAGTGGCGCAAAAGGAAAAATCTCCAATTACCCACCGGCTTTTGATCACATTTCTTGTCGTTCCTCCACCACCCATCCTTGCATCTCGGTTTTACACTGATCGTGAATTCTGTGAATGGTGAACGGAACAGTGAAAATAATCTTAATGCCTTGAACATTAGTGAGTGAATTGGTGATTGAGTGCCGTAAACAGTTAACAGTTTACTGCAGAGCAGAAACAGATGTGGCGCTTCAAGTGTAATCCTGGTGTAATGAAAGATCAGCACCATGGACAGCTCCACGTGAGTTATCCTTGGTCATGTGGAGATATTTTAAGAAATTAATGGACCTTTTGCACATAAGTACCCTATTAATAATTGACTACAAATCTCATAATTTCTCTTATATGTTAATTTTATCATTTTATATTTTGTTTTTAATTTGTGCTTAAAAAAATACTAAATACTATTGTAACCGTGTATGTTTTTATTGTCTGATTTTGATATTGATTTGTAACTTATACACAAAGTGATATAATAACAATAACACCCAGAATTTTGAATGCACTAAGTAAACATAAATCAAATAATTAGACATTTTTCTGTGTCATATATGATGAGAAACACCTCAAATCCGATCCGTTTGCATCATTATATGGTAGATTCAGTAACTTATGTAGCTGCATCGGTTTAGCTTGCTTTAGTTCACCTTGGGTTTGGCGGACGCAGTCCATCCACCACTTCCCCAAAATAGTACTGCAAGTGTTATCATCCCCAAGAGACCTGCGAAAGCCATCAAAACACATCAGAGTTAAAATGCTTCAAGTGTCCAAACTATTTAATATCTAGACAGGACATCAGCCGGCCACGCCAACGGTGCCGCTCAGTCAGAGCCAGAATGGTGCCGATGAGAGACGGTGCAGGACTGCAGTTTCACTAAATGATTGAATTTTGAAGGCAGAGTGGTGACACTGTGGAGAGGGATGGTACCCGTGCAGCATCAGTCACAGTGAAGATGACAAGGAGGATGCTTAGTAAACAGCTCAAGCGAGATGAGGGGTGGGGGAACAGACGAGGGGCGAGGCTGCAAGGAGGGAAGAAGGAGCGAGGAAGAGACGACACAGAGGGTGGAAAATCAAATCGAAGTAAAGCAGAAATGAATGTATGGAGTGATGACGTAGGAAGCAAAGGAACACCGGGAGGTAGAAATGAAGCAAAGGAGCGAGGACAGAAGGAGGGAAGAAATAAGCAAACAAACAAAGCAACAAGGAAAAGGGGATCAGTGTGTGTTTGGTCTCAGAGCTTGGCTCATTACAGTCTAACTCCAGTTTGAATATCACCATAATGAGTGGAATATGGCCAGAGAGGAGCTCCAATGCCCGTCTCAGAGATGCAATCAAGGCAAATTAGAAGAGCAAAGCTTCCCACATGCTTGCTGTCCAGTGTCAATATTGCTGAAAATGTTCAAAGTGATGTACTCCATCATTTAAAGCCCAAATTAGGTCCACTCCACACAGGTATGGTGGTTTTATATTGAATTAAGGAAACAAATTACAACTCATTTTGACACTGAATAACATAGCCCAGATATACATGTGCTTAAAAAAGTAACATAGAAGATATGTAAAACAATAAACATCCGTGTGTGTGTGTGTGTGTGTGTGTGTGTGTGTGTGTGCTAAAGGTATATGAAATTCATACAAGAACAGCAACAACAACAATAATAATAATAAAAATAATAATACAGATCA
>OMNV01011103.1:1602-16361 GCA_900303265.1 Brotula barbata | reverse complement strand
CATCTGGGGCAGCGGACGGGGGAAGGGGTGAAGGGGGGGTGTCCATAGACTACATCCAATCTCAGTGTGTAATCTATTTGCGTGTAATTTGCCGACATCCTACAGGAAATGCTTGTTCATTACTTTATGGCTTTGGATAATTAAAAAGAAATTAATTAGGTGTGTAGCTTTGTGTACAGGGGATTGCACTATAACGGTATGTCATGATTAATAAACCTAAAGCAGTCAGAGTAAGTGTATTTTTAGACTCAAAATGTAGCCACCATGTAATGAGTTGTGCTGCATTGCATCAAAGCCCGAGCATCTGCAGCCACTGTAGCAGCGTCACGCTCATATAGGGGTTTGGGTATCATACGTAGGAATACAGGAGGCCTCCACACTCCTCTTAAAAACTCCCCAAGTCAGTTCAATAAGAGACAGAAAGAGCAAGAGACAGGAGGAGAGAGAGAGAGAGAGAAATTGATAGATAACATCAATGTTAATTTGAGTATTGCTGACTAAGCTCCTGTTGTTCTTATCAATAAATTATTCATTTGTTTCCCCTCAGTTTGCTTCGTCACCACTTGTTCACTTTTGGAGCCAATCCAAACAAAGCAGGCGAGCAGAGCTGATGCATATAGGTGTGATGTAATCATTCATGATGTACAGGATTAATGCATACACACACACACACACACACACACACACATATATACACAGTATATTCACAGTATATAAATATGTGATTTGTGCACCAATTACATGCTTATTTTGAAGTATTTCTGCTTTTTTTATGATGGTACAGTAGCGAGAAAGACAGGAAGTGCAGGGCAGAGAGAGGAGATGACATGCAGCAAACGGCACAGGCTGGAATCGAACCCGCACCGCTGTGGTGTATGGCATACACTCTACCGGTTGAAGAAACAAAATCACCAAAACTGCAAAGCATCCCTCCAGCCAAAAGGTGCCAGGACACACACACCTCTTTTGGGCTTAATCCCTACAGCCTGAAGCTGCGATGTAAACAACACACCGAATGAAAATAAGAACCAAAAAGCTACAGTAAAGTCATTTTTTGGACCTTACATGCGCTGTTTGCACCTTTCTGTAACTAATTATTTAGATTTATTATCCAGCAAGGAAAATTAGGGGTTTTGGGAATAAATGACTGCATGGCTCCATCACAAAGGAGAATCTTTGTTTCTTATGAAAGACTCCATTTAGCTCAGCAAAAACATAACCTCCTCGGCTGAAATAATCACACACAAACGTGTTGTTTTTAGAGGGTGCAAGCTTGCAGAAATCATTCTGTGTGTTCCACAGCTCAACAATTATAGTTTCCTAAAAGCTTCGCCGCTCCTCCTCCTCATCACAAACTGTGAAGATCACACACTGTGCTGCAGCGAACATAGAGAAAACATTGATACGAACAAATGTGAGCTCACCGATGACAGCTCATCTCATGGAGACGCCAGGCATAAAAATAGAACACCTGTCGGATGATATTCTCAAAAATCCTCTCCTGTCTTCATTAAATATGTTTGTCAGATCAGCTGGGATGTGAAATGTTGCGCATCTGAGGAAGCGACTCACACACACTCCCTGTGTAATTCCATGTAGTTTCTCTGACCTGAGTTGCTAATATAGATTCCACGGTGGAGGTGTTTTCTTATGCATAAATGGTGACAAGAAGAGAGAGACGTACCTTAAGATGGTCTTGTTCAAAGCTCATAAGTCAGCCTGAAAATTGCAAGAGAAACAAGAATTAACACCTAAATCCAAACATATTACCCACAAAATTCTTTACTAGAATCACACAAATTACTTGAACTTTAAGTATTGAACATTTTTGTTCATTTTGGCTGTTTTCAATACATATTTTTCATATTAAAAAACTTAAACAGGACAATCAGCAGGAGAATGACAGCAAAAGGTTCCAGGGAGGTTCTATGTGAACGGAAACTAAAGCAGCGCCGGTATGTCTAGAGGGAAAAAACACTATCTGAGGGTGTACTAATCCCATAGTGGTGTTTCCCTGACAAACTGTGAATTATGCCCTGAACAAAACAATCTCGAGAGCTTCCCTGCGGCCGCTGTAACTGTGGCAGTAAACGGAAAGACGGACCTGAAGGCAAAGCTCCGAATTTACCGAGTGATCTGCGCTCCAACGCTCACCTACGGTCACAAGCTCAGAGTAGTGATTGATCCGTTGGGATAGAGTGATGGATTAGGGTATAAGGAAGGAGCTCTGAGTGGAATCTCTGCTTCTTTGCATTGAGAGAAAAACCAGCTGAGGAAGCCTCCTGGATGTCTCCCTACAGAGGGATTCTGGGTATATCCGACTGGGACCAGACCACGGGACCGACCCAGAATACAGTATGTTCTGGTTCCTCTTGGTTCTGAAAGTATCCCCCAGGATACACAGGAGGATGTGGCTAAGGAAATGAACATCTGGACTACTTTGCTAACAGGCTGTCAACCTGGAGAGCCATAATACAACACAACCTTCACTAACATCCTCAATTTTAAACCCACAAACATTTCAACGAGTCTCTTTCATCTGCACACCCAGCCTGCATCTCTCTTTTGTTTGATTTTGCACTCACTGATCTCCGCTGTTAGGAGCTGGCAGTGATTTGCATCGCTCCAGCCTTAATTTGGGTGAGAAGGGATAACCCTGTGAGGATTATGAAAGGAGATAATGGGAGAGGAAGGGTCAGAGGAGAAAATTGGCCAGATTGTATGCTGATGCTTTTCTTTCCACGTCCCAGAGAAGCAAGATTCTCGCATCTCATTAAAGCCTGAACGGTGCTAAACCCATGATAAACCGCTGGAGAGAGAAGTTTGGGATTTTTTTTTTCATATTCTACTACGTGTGGAAAACATGAACTCATCCACATTTTGCTAATAAAATTGTGTATAACGTTCACATGCTAATGGCCTATGTAAGCACTGTGAAATGATGGTGTTGTGACCACAAATATGATGCTAAATGTTTTCAGAACATTTTTATAGTTCAGATGCTCACCTCACATCTCCACATTTCATTTTTTGGGCATATTTACACTTACAATCATATTACCTTTTGTTAAAATGACAAGAAATTAGTAAAACCTCACACAGGCAATTTAAATCCAAAATCAACGACATTATGTTTTTATGTTAGCCGTCGTTTTATTTTCAGTTCTGTGCAGGTTTAATCATTCTTAATTACCAAACCCTTCAAATTCACCAACAGCTTCAGGCAGCAACAATATGTAGAACAACCTGACAGCAGATCAGCGGGAACTTTCTCTTTCAATCTACATCAAAAAAGCCATTTCGTACAGAAAGCACACACACACACGTAACACACACCATTCTGCACAGACCTTACAGTTTAACCCTATGTGAGCTTCAAATGAAATCATCGTTTGAGACCATTAAAAATATTGGAAGAGACAATTCAGGGTAGCTTGATATTCCTCAGGACGTGTCCCAAATCTTAACACAATTTCTCCATTCATTGGCGCACAGTTGTGTAAGTTTCTGGGTGAGGAAGCAGATTTGGAAGCTGATCTAATGAAGGTCTGCGAACGTGTTGTTACATATTTGAAAATCTGTCCGTAGCAGGCGTGACAAAAAGGACATCAAACTCAAAACAAAAACGTTCTGCAGAGAAACAGAGCAACTGAATGAGAGCCAAAGGCGGAGAGAGAGAGAGAGAGAGAGAGAGAGAGAGAAGGTGGGGGGTGGAGGCAAAGAACTCAGCTCTACATATCCCCCCAGAAAATGCTGAAGTAATGGAAAATGCTAAGTGCGCTGATCACAGCCAATTGAGCCGGAGAGACACTAACAATCAAAGACAGAGGGAGAGAGAGAGAGAGAGAGAGAGAAAACAACACACACACACACACCATATAACACAGTGAATAGGTAGTTAGATCTCACATCAATATCAACAGAAACCACAATTCAGCTGCTACCATCCAGACACACATCCATCACCGAACTCTGTAATCATTCCAAGATTTACTGGCGCTCCGTTTTAGAGAATTACTGTTGGATGAAAGGGTAGTGAGGTGCTTGTGGTTCCCAAAGTGTGTGTTTTTTTTCTTTTTATGATCAGTCCAGCGCTCGGTCCTGAGCTGTCAGGTTTCAGCGAGTGCCTGTTTGAATGGACCATATGGCTTTTGGCAGGTGCGTGTCTCCTGTGATGCCTGTGTTAAATCAAAGTTAAGCTGGACGTTCGTACATTATGTGACTGTAAAGCTACTGTCTGTTCACATACCAGGACTTTGGGCTCAGTTTAGACGTGCTCTTTGTGTCTCCATCCTTATATTGAAGCTTTTAAGTGACCCGTGCCTGCTCTAGAAACACGTGCATTCACACACGTGCTACAAAAAGTCATCCGCGTGCGCTCATCAGCAACAAAAAACAAAATGGTGTGACAGTAATCCAAAATATCACAAAAAAACAAATGACCATTGGGCCTTTTTGGCTTTGGTTGTTCAAGTTGCATTTGCATGACTTCCATGTTCACTGTGTGCTCACTGTGTTTTCAAACCCAATCAATTTCCAAAAGATACAGAAAGCATAGCTCACATAACATTTTATTAAGATTATGAAGGGGAAATTACAAGCCACAATAAATAGCGTTTTCCTCCAAAATAATAAAAAAAAATGACGTTTGAAGTAATCAACTCAAGCTAAACTCAAATTATAATTTAAATGGCAAACATTTCATTTGCACGAGTCACGTCAGTGCAGCAGTATCATACAAACATGTCAGAATATTAATATTTAATGTAATTCCCACATTCTGAGTAAAAAAAAAAACCCAATAACAATCACAGAGTTTTATGATCTGATTCTTACACGTTTGGAATCATAGCGCTCTTGCAAAGCTTATTGCACGTCTTTTCTGGGAAATATTGCAGGGATGGAGGAGCGGTATGTAGGTAATTAATGAATATATGTTGCACACAGTAAAACCTTGTGGGAATGAAGGCTGCAGGCAGCGATGGAAACAGAGAGGGGGTGGGAAGCAAAAAAAATGAGTGAGAAGCTGCTGAATAAGCAGGAATTCTTGGAGCCCCAATGGGAGACGCTACCTGAGCCACTGCAGTCAGCTCGCAGCAGCCGGAGAGGCTGAACGACTGACAGCTCAGCACAGGGTGAGGCCTACCATCAGCACTACGTACGGGAAAGAAGAGGTCCGCCAAGACCACCAGCATGACGTCATGCGTTGTTCCAGAGTCCAAATGATCTTGAAGGTCTTGATGCTTTCGTGGAGAATTATTCTTGCTCTTTTTGTCTTTTCAGAAGCTTTACCTATATCTTCCTATAATCTGACTCTGTAAGACACATCCAGGAAATTAGCATTGTAGCATCACTGACAGACAGATGCAGTGATGATTTTATAGTATGTCTGTTGTCATACTGAACCTGTTTCAGTGTTTATTGGCATTTAATATGAAAATAGTTTTTTTTGGCTAACATATGACAATATTGTTTAAGGTGTTGTGACCATACACACAACACATGCAGTTCATTTGTGTCATGAATATGAATATGAATCCTGAAGGAAATTCAAGTCATCCGGTATGTAGTAACAACAAACAACAACAAAAATAGTGATGAAAGAAGCATAGAATATATAGAACAATATAAAATAATAGAACACACATGCTACATTAAGACACACATGTAAGTCAGAGTTAATTTCGAAATTGTGCTACAGACTTCAGACTTACGTGAGGACTTGTGAGATGAGTATCTGCAGCTATCCTTACTCAGGAAAATAATACTTACTGCCCAAAAAACATGTTTGCGCACAGCTTTGTACACATGTAGTAACACTACAACCATCACCACTACAGTACAGTATTCCTTCAGTTATATCCTCCATCCATCTGTCCATCCGTTTTTCCCAAACTTTTCCGAGATCAGGTAGCGGAGGCACCACACCAAGCAAAGCAGCCCAGATTTTCTCTTCCTGGCCACATTCCTCTACCCTGTTGTGTTGTGTCCTGTGGTGTTATAGTGCATTGCATGTACCGTATGGGATTGTAATCATAATTGGAGAAAATTTGCTTTTTGGGCTGAGACAGAAGATGGAAACTGCAGGAAAAATGGAAAAGTTCTTTGCTGACATGAGGCAAAAGTTGCTTGTAAATTGGTGGAGCATCATTCCACTGTCGGTGTTTCCTATCTGTTTGTGTCTTTTTTGGTTTGGGTCTCCATTTTGGTTTAGGTTTCTTTTGGAACAGATCCAAAACAAAAACTTCGAATCCATGCTAAAAAACAAAAACAAAACTAAAAGGCTAAGTGACAATGCTAATAAATGAATGAATGAATTTGACCCTGAGAAAGATGAAGATGATCATAAAGAGACAATTACCAGACACACTAGATGTCAGTTGTCATGTGACAGATGAGCAAATCATGACAATACATTTGTTCCACAGCAAACAAACTGTGCAATCACCCCTTAGAATCTGTCTGAACCAATCAACATCATTATAAACTTTATAAAAAAAAACAAGATTCACTCACTACAACCAAGTAACATTAGCTAATCACACTAACCAGCACATACATACAATAGTCAACTAAACTACTAATAACAAAAAACAGACGAAAAGAAGAAAAAAATGTCAAAAAATGACAATTTAGAATAGAGCAAACTTTCAGCACATACAGCATATCTGATCTTTTAAAAAAAATAAAAATCACCAAACTCCCCAAATCCAAATTTTGGAGAAATAGGATGAACTGAGAGGAGAGGGCAAATGGGGCACAGATGGCCCCGCCCACAACTCCCACCCCACTCTCCCGCCAGAGGGTCTGGGGACGTTTGAGGACTATTCCCATCCCAGCTCACATTCTGTAGTAATTCCAAACATTAATGGCTGCCTGCTGTTGAATGAGTAGTGAGGCAACGCTGGTGTGCATTCCACTGAGAGCCTTTCCCATTCTCGCAATATCTCTGTCTTCCAATCTTGGCCAGGGGAAAGAAAGTGGGAGCATACTTTATAGTGACAGGCGGAGCGGCCAAATACCAATAGAGAATACATCAGCTTGGCAATTATTGGATTATCTCACGCTGATATCATTACCGCCAAGCATTCACTCCAATCATTGATTGCATTTTTCAATTTACTTCACCATTAATGTGAGTGGCCTGACTGAACAATCTTCTGATGAGTCCACGGCTCAGTCGATAAGTCCCGCCTCTCACGAGCTTGTCAAATGGTGCGTGTGTGTGCAAGAATGTGCCTGTTTATCTGCAGACAAACATTTTTTATGGAATATTCAGAGAAAAATCAAAGCAGTTCCTCATTCTCTCCATTACTTTAAGGTCTATCAATCCAGGCGGAGCAGAGAACTACAATGTGGGCCGGCTGATTCTGACAAATGGATCTGGGGGTAAAGTGAAACCGTAACCTTTAGATGCTTCCAGTCCGTATGCGAGCGAGCACCGTGGGCCCAACATGGTTGAAGGCTAATCCATGTGCTGGGTTGGTTAGCAAAAAAAAACCACACGTTCTTTGGACAGTTTCCTGGGGGCTTCTCCCTCCAAAGCATAGTGCGATCATTTATGTAGATGGAACATACGTATGATCATAGTTGCAATATACGCAAAGCACAATTTTACAATTCCTGCGGATGTTTCTTCGGAATTCCGTTCACATACAATAATGTGTCATTTCCATGAATTTGAGACGTTTTGTGGCAAAGCAGTGTGTGTACCTTAGTCCTTCTTAAGTGGTTTAGATGTGTGAGTGTGTATGTGTGTCAGGAGAGAATGGATGAAATTCATATAAATAAAGGAGAGGATGTTACATAAGCCTTCTGAGTGTTATTATCTGCTATGTGTGAATAAACTATTTTCAAGGTTCTTGCAGCGCCTCTTGATGTTATTCAAACATGGTAATATTGTGAAAAAAAATCAAGTTTCAGACATCGACAGAAAAATCCGACAAATCAGCCATTCATGTTGTCGAAAATTGCCTAAACAAAATCGCTTAAATCAATTGTTTGCGAGGATGTAACGATGATGCGTTAGGACTCAATCGCAGAGACTGACAGAAAGTACCCTAATACGATTGACTTTACCATGGTTACGTCTCCAGAAAGTGCACACATAAAATGTAGCCAGATGATAAGAACGGAAAAGGTTGATGAGGGATGAGCCGGCGCCCTGAACCTTTCCTTTGGACCACAATGACTACCAGTATATGAAGGGCCACCATCAAGTCGTGCAAGGCAGAATAGACTCATGAATTGAGGAATGCTGACCTGATAGGATCATCACTAAAGCCGCAGGAAATGGACCCACGAAGACAAAAGCCAACATCTGAGAGTCAAGTCACAGGCAGATCTTAGGTCGAGAACCATAACCGTTGACCAGATCGATAAATGGTAGTTGACATGTCATGGCGGTTGTCTTGAATCTACACTGACCACAACCTCCTGGTTAGGAAATAAGGGAGGTTGGTAGCACAGTAGAGGACATTGGGGGAGACAGCGAGCGTACTCCACCTATAAAATGTGCTGTCTCCAGGTACAGACCACACAACTCCACGTCGGTGTTAAACTTAGGATGGAATCCACTCATGCACATCATTTGCAGACTTCTGTTCAATAAAGAGAATTGAAGACCACTTTCAGACACGACATCCAAGGAAAGGCTACGAATCTTACACACTTGCTGTCACAAGATTTCAGCTGCTTCCTTGGTGGCAGGAAAGTGCTCAGTCTTATTGAACTGGTCAAAAATGGACGAGCAGTGAGTCCAGTGACAAAAAGTGGGATCAGAGACAAAAAGAAACTATTGAATGTCTTAACCCATGGTTCCTTTTAATGAATGTTAGTTTGGATGAGCAACAATCCCCCTGCAGTACTTGTGAAGATGCTTTGGAACAAACTATCAAGGCAGGAACAGGGAGATGGGATTGAACATCTTTGGCCTGCTTTTCTACGACAGCACCCACGACCAGAACGCATGGCAAAACGGGCACAGATTCAGTGGGTGTATCATCCTACATGACTGCGGAGGATGTCTTAGATCCGTTCTTAGATCCTGAGTAGTGAGAGATCGCAGTGAAATCTATAAAAAAAAAAAATCCGGAGCCCATCTGGCTTTCCCGGAGTTGAGTCTCTTGGAGTTTTGAATGTGTTCCAGGTTTTTGTGATCTGCCCACACAATGAAAGGTTGGTTTGCCCCCTAATGGATAGAGACTCCCAATTCCCTTTGATAGTACTTATCTGCAGGGGACAGTTTACGGGACAAATATGCCCAGAGATGGATGTAATCAGAAACAAATGATAGAAACAAGACAGCTCTTATGACACTACTTGTGGCAACCATAGCTCATTAAAGGGGTCTTGCATTTAGACAATCTGGAATGAGAGTAGTTCAAGTGACATAAACCTTTGGCAGAAGTTGACAAAACCCTGGAACCTCAGTATCTGCTTGCTTTGGCAGGTTTTGGTCTCTCCATACTAGTTGGTCGCTCCATTACTAGTTGGACATCAACTTACTAAGTACCAAATAAGCTAACAACTTAATGAAAGCAACACTTCCTACTCTTGTTAGCTTGTCACACGGCCAGAGGCCAGAGTCAGACCTGCCTGGGTGCATGTGGACCACTACAAAGCAGCCAAGATCCCTTGAAATTCAAACACAGCCCCAGACGGACCCACTGTGTCATCATCACGAGGCCTAGAATCCTGAGAGATTCTTTGTGTCTCAGAATTTTCTCAGAGGTTTGTTATGATTGTCTGGTTGTACCTGCTGACGCTAGGTAGAAGCTCTGGACATGACAATAACACAGAACATGAATAATTAAAAGGAAGATTTGCTTGACTTCACAATGGCAGCAACCAACATAAGACGGGACAAACGATATGTGGCAGAGCAACATAATCATCTGTATCAATACCTAAGCAGACAAATTGTAATGTATGCCGACTGATTCTCTATTCCACAATGGAGGGGCTTCCTATCACCTCTAACTCGTTTCATTTATTATTGATGGCATAAACCATGGTGATTTATATTTAAATTACAAGGGAAAAAAAACCATTTCCTCACCAACACGTAGTCACAACGATATTGAACTTATTTGCATTTCTATTAGTTCAGTTACTTTTAATGTACTGGTTCTGGGAGAAATATAAATATTAAGACATCAAATTGTGCTGTTGGGCCACTGTGCAGGTAAAACAACATCAAACCCCCAGTGGACAATTCAGGAATAGCGGAGCATTTTATTTCAATGACGTCTGCAATTTTCAGTTTTCAAAGTCATCCAGCGGGCCAGACTGAACCTTTTGGTGACCCGCCGCGGGCCATATGTTTGACACCCCTGTTTTTGACAGGGTTGGGATATACATATATATACATTTGAATATATACAAATATATATATTTTCATACTCACAATAAGGGTTGCAATACCTGTATGATGTAATGTTGGAACAACTTATAGCTCTGATTCTTGTAGTAGAAGAATAGGCTACACTACAGGCCCAGGTATATGTACAATATATTAAAAATTAGTATCCATTAGAATGTTGGCACTTCAAAGAAAAGCAGTAAAATTTGAGTATAGATTTAATTTGTTTATGGGTATTGTTTTAAATGCAGTATGTATTCAAATGTCCACCTGGTAATTATATATTGTTTATTAGACAGCCATTTTAATATTTCATGTTTCAGACATTGTTTTTTTATTGGTCTGGTGACTTGTTTTGGCACTTTTACTACAATTAAGTACTTTTCATCCAACCAATTGTTATCTGTGGAGAAAGTTTGGAGGATTTATGAAAGTGAAAAGTGATAAAAATGCATCAATTTATGTTCTGTAATGAAGAATTACTATTCTGTACTGTTTTATTTACTGCAGGATTTCTTACTGGGCATTTTTGAATGTGCACATGTCTCTTTATTGTTTTGTTTATTCGATGAACATTTGATTGTGACTAATAAATTAGAGCGTATGAGGGTAATTACTACTTGAAGAAGAATAACAGTACTTTATTGATCCTCGTAGAGAAATTATTTCTATTTAACCCATCCTATCTATGAGGAGCAGAGGGCAGCACACATATGCACATGCAAACACACACAAACAAACAAGCATCTAGGGACCAACTCCAGCTTGGTCGAGGACAGTGTCACGAGCCTCATACACATGCTTTTGTGGGTGGGGAAAACCAGAGTATCCAGAGGAAACCCACACGGACGACACAGGGAAAACAACAACAAACTCCACACAGAAAGGCCAATGGGACTCAAACCCAACACCATCTTCTTGTGAGGCAACACTGCTAACCATTAAGCCACCGCGCCACCCAAAGGGTTCAAACCCATCCTCTTAAGTTTACAAAGTTGTCGACCGGGCCTGTGTGGCGTAAATGAGTAGAATACTCTTATTTACTCTGTTTTCTATTATAATGGTTTTATTTTTGAAAGCCTTTATTTTGACTGTCCTAAAATAAATGAATTTTAATCAGGCTTAAGAAAAACTTGGCCACAGAGATATAACAGAACCATAGAACAGACATATTAGGTAATTATGTGTTTTTGTTTTATTCTTATTTAATTTTTCTTCTGTTTCTCTGTTTAATGTATTCAGTGTTAGCCATTTTTTAGATGAACTTGTTCTTTGAGCAAAAACAAGAAGAAAATTGTGTGGGATTCTGGGTCCAACTCATTCCATCGTTACCATTTTTAAAAAATTTTTTTACAAATTTGACTTAAGTGGACTTGAGCGGCTGAATGAGTGAGACACAGTGAATGAGTGAGAGAGGAGCTACGACAAATGGAGCTTTCAGGAATTATCATGAGGTCAGAAGACTAATGGAAGCTTTTCCTCAACCCATAGTAGTCTGTGACCCCCCCCTTCCCTCCCCACACACACCACCACTACACCCCACTCCTAATCTATTCACAAGGATATTGATCGACCAACAGTCTGAGATGGCAGTGTTTCAACTGGAAAGGCAAACTGACACACAGTTCAGAGTGCTTTTTTCATTTGCCAGAGTCATCCTTTCCTTTATCTTCATCCATTTGCAAGGTCATTATTTGGGGAAATTTCCACTCTTTCCCCTCTGTTGGTCTTCTGTGGTTAGCAAAGCTGATTGGGGACGTGATCAAAAAGTTATAAAAAACTTGAACGAGCAATCTTAACTTCATTAATTCATCTACTCTCTGCTATTTCTGCTTTGAAAATGGCAGATTGATTGTTCTTTTAATGGGTTTTCCAGGCTTTGAAATTTTGTGAAGTTATATTATGTCTCAAAAGTCTTCAAAACAAAAATAAAAACTATGGTCACAAATGGTTAAGATACCAACCTTTGGATTTAATCTTCCTTATTGTCATTAGACATTAAAATGCAATTAAGGGCTTAAATCAATGAAACCGACTGAATTGTACTATCGTCCAACTATACGTGCTGTGTTACATAATCGCAGTGCGGGACTCATGGAGGAAACACATGGAGATAAACATGTTTACATGCTATTATAATCCACTTACTGTCACATACTCCAGGTAGCTTGTTGTTGGAATAACCGAAGACGACTCAGATCTGACCTTCCAAATATCTGATTAGTGACAAGATAAAGCAAGTGATTTTCAGAATTATTTGTTATTATAAGGTTTAAAAGGATTCCCATAGATGTAAACTGCGCCGTCTGTCAACAGGCCCTAGCAGACGTCTGTTCTTGCTCCCACTTTTGTACTTTCTGGCAAAATGCTGACGCTTTAATTTTTCTAGGTATAATCTAAGTATCTCTTTTTTTTATGAGACCGGATTGTTTGGCTTTTAAAATGACACTCGCAGCAAATAAAGCATGTGTTTGAATAGCTGTTCTGTAACATAAGATATCACCATGAATGAAAGTTAAATACATTAAAATTATTTTGTGCTCAAAAACATAAAAGCTATTACAACTTTATGCAGTGAGACTTAATGTATGATTGTTGGTGGTGTTATGGTTCTATATATTCTGTTCTCCTTCATAGTGAGGCTCATTAATTAAAATAAAATTATCATCAGAAAAATTACTTTGTCATCTAAATATGAATGTCATTTTTTTTCTTTTGTTGGAAATCTCCACAGTGGGAAGAGGAGAGTAGATGAGATGCTGGGATCCCGGGATGCTGAAGGTCCTGGATGTTGTGAGGTTGTCATGACTTGTCTCTGTAATATCAGGAACAGTGCCTGAGGACTGGCAGACCGGCATGGTGGTCCACATTTAAAAAAAAAAAAAAAGGGGACCAGAGGTGTTCCAATTATCGGGGAATCACATCTCTCAGCCTCTCCGGGACAGTCTAAGATGGTGGAAAAGGAGCCCAGATTCAGGAGAAACAATGCAGGTTTTCGTCCTGGCTGTGGATCAACAGAGCAGGGTTTTTTTGTTTTTTTTTACATCACAGATGATGGAGGGAGCAGGAGGGAGTTTACCCAACCTGTCTACGTGTGTTTTGTGGATTTGGTGCAGGCTTACGATCATGTTCTCCAAGCTGTGGGAGTGTGGTCCTTCTACTACGTACACATGTAGAACATGGCTAGTTTGGGACAAATTGTTGACATAATATGTTTATGCCTTATTGCCCGTCCCTGACACAACAATACAAGATTACCGAATTGAAGTGACAGCCGGGCATTCAGGATACAGGAGACAGATTAGGCCATGGTAACCGTAAGCTTGAAAGTTTCTAATTGACTCCGTAACATAACTTACAAGTGGTATTTCATTTCAAAAAGGGAACCCAAAGCATCACAAAAATCCACACCAGCATTCAGACCTGGTTGATAGCAGAATTGTGACGACCGGAGCCTCTAATTACACCACTTCCTGCTGTGATTCTGTGGGCAGGCACGGATCACATTTCTTGCTTTTTATTTGGATTTTTTTCTTCGTCTTTCCTCCTGCATTTTTCAAGATCTCTCGAGATCTTGACTTCTTATCCCTCATTCCGCCTGCCTCTCCGTTTCGGTCTTTCTCCCCTCTAATGCATGCCGTCCGCTTCTTTTCTTTAATACATCAATGTAGTATTGTGCAGCGGCTGCCATTTTCTGACACAAATTATCTTCCCAAATGGGGATGCGAGGCGCTCTGCCTCCCTCCAATCCTTTATTGATCGTTCAGTCTCATAAAGGCAGAATAAGTGAAGGGTGAGAAATAATAAGAGACAGAGAGAGAGAGAGCGAGAGAGAGAGAGACAGACAGACAGTTGCTCTTGATGTTTGCACGTGTGCCACATAAACCGATAACTGTGGATATCTTGAGTGTTTCTGGACGCTAAATGATTATTTTAGGTTGAGTGGTCAGAGTTTAAATTCTTGATGAATAAGTCCAACATTGTTGAGTTTGCACTGCCCTTAATTCTCTGTGCACAAAATAAGAAATGACATTTAATTACATAAAAATAAGCTCAAAACTAGGACATGTCCCCCCACTATATTTATTTCCTGCTTGCTCTCACTAATAAAGTTACTTTGAATCAGAAGTTGTGACTTTGTAAGATTTTGATGAAAGGATGGGGAGAGAAAGGGATAAACCGGCCCACTGAGATCACAAGGCAGTAGCAGCAGCATCCAGAGAATCAGAAGACTCTGACACACACACACACACACACACGCAGCCACAGCTCAGTCTCCAGATTATGATAGAATAATCAGTCGTGCTTTAAATCATTTATACGATTCATTCAGGCGCTCCAAATCACATTCTGACGGCACATCAATCACCACAGTATTTGGGGAGGAGAATACAAA
>OMNV01011096.1:5193-26724 GCA_900303265.1 Brotula barbata | reverse complement strand
TCATCAGTGACAGCGGCCCGTCAAAGATATCAAGTCAGGGGCGACATTATGGAATTATTACCACCATAATGGGAACACAAGAGATACTGCAGCCAAGAATGAAGGCTGAATGAATCTGCAAATAACACACACACACACACACACACACACACACACACAAAAAAACACACATTCACATTCAACACATTTTAGGTCATTTGAGATGCGTTTAAGCAAACCAGATGTTTTACCGTCTGGTTGTTATCGACACGTATCGGCCACACCGTCCAACATCGTAAAGAAAACAAGAACAAATGACACACACTCCACTTCATTGTAGTAAAATCCTTCCCACTGAAAGCATTCAATGAAGCACTAATGGTGTTCAACACAACAAATGATACACACACTCCACCAGCCAAACACCACACCGAGTAAGAGCAGCAACCGATTCTGTGCATTAAAACGCAATGAGACAAACATCTGCTCTCCACTAAAACCACAACAAACGGAGTACAGGATCCATTGTCTCTGTCTGTCTCTGTCTGTCTCTGTCTATCTCTGATGGGGCGGGGCTCTCTTCTACAGACAGACACACAGAGAGATAGTCAATGTTACATCTACGCGAAGTAATCTGATTACCTCCAGGGAAACACGTATGACTTTTACTTCTGTTTTTTCTGTACGACGACAGAACAATGTGAGGTAACCTGAAGAAAAATGACAAAAAAAAACAATTTAAAAAATAGATTGAATAAATTGATTCCCACTGATTATCAACAACATATTGGCAAAATAAAATCCAATGGCAAATAGGATACAAGCAGCTGATTCCTTTGTTAGCTGGATTTTGAAGGACAGCTACTTGTCAGCTGTCTCCATGGTCGTCTCTGAAGATGGATCGATGGTTGGATTTAGCAGAAGTTTTAGTTTGGTCCGGCGTGAGACGCAGAGGGCCGATAAACGCCATTAAGCTGCTGCGCTGAAAGACGCTTTGAATGCTGTGTGAATCATGTTGCCGTGCCAACTTGTGAATTTGGAGCAAGAGGATAACACCACTGAACTACATGCACTGTTCGATCATCACTACATCGTGACTGTGAATTCACACAGGATAGTAAATGGACATCAATGGAAATAAAGACAGTAAGAGCCGTACAGGACGATTTCATCCAATATGGGAGACAAAAAGAGATGTGGATTCTGAAATGATGTGGATTGATCGTGACCGTGAACGTTAGTTAGCTAAAAGCTCATTTAAAGCCCAGAGAGGTACAGAAAGTGTAGGATTTCTCCACGCCCGCCTCTTTAATACAAACTATCATACAACGTACTCGCCATTATAAAACATAAGGTCCTCAACCTTGGCCTTTCATTTACGACGAGCACAGCAAGGGAAAAAGTGATGGCTGCTGTGTTTCTGTCGTCCTCCAACACGATGACCTTCTCTTGTGTTTACTGTTTTGTGTGTTGGGTGTATTTCCATTTTTATGACCTTTTCTCTAAATTTTCTCCCCAGCAACATGTTTCCAGCCAATTTGGTCCAAGCAACCTTCCAACAGGTGAGCAGAAAGACGCCAGAACACAAAAACATACTAGAGAGTTGGAAATAAATCAATAAATAAAGGTACTGTTGTAAATAGGAACTGTATGTGCTGTAGTCATCCCTTAGAAAAGACCTGAAAAATAAGAGCATTATCCCCGAAAAAGGGAGCTTGATGGCCTCCAGATCTGCGATGTTTCATGGTTAAGGTCTTGTTTTCAACTGTGTGTATTTGTTGAGGAAGTTCCAATTTTTATGAAAGTATTAAGACAATTTTTATATTTGCAGAAAAAGACGGATTGTGAGTAAACTCGTTGGAGTTTGGCCCTTCTAGTTCAAAAGTGGGGTCGTATAACTGTGAACATCCGAGTCTGGTTTTGATGTTTCCGGCTGATTTCGGATTCTTTCTGTGCATTCCTTTGAAGTATCGAACCCAGAGATTCCCCGAGCTCATCCCCAAACCAACACTGGCTCAGCTCTTGGACGAGACCACCACGCGCAGGCTCTACATCTACGGCGTCCAGGATGACAACGGCACGGACATCCAGAACTTCTCCCTGGACCTCACGCCGCCGCCCGACGTCATCATGAAAACCTCGCCGGGGACCAGCGAGGGCATGAACGTCTTGGGGATCGTCATTTTCTCTGCCACCATGGGTAGGTGGCGGGTTTGAATCCCATACGCCGAGATGAAAATCTCATTCAAAGAGTCGATGTGTGTGTGTGTGTGTGTGTGTGTGTGTGTGTGTCAGGCAGAGACCCACCGTGTGCTGTGTTTTCCTCCTCCCAGGGATCATGTTAGGGCGAATGGGGCCCAATGGGAGCGCTTTGGTCAACTTCTGCCAGAGCCTGAACGAGGCCGTTTTGAAGATCGTGGCCATCGTCATCTGGTAAAAAAAAAATCAAACGTTTTAACTACAGTTAAAAGATTTACATCAATTCATTGACAATGAAAAGGAAAAGAAATCCAGCTGTTGTACATCTCATTCCGTCCTTCCTTCCTTCCTTCCTTCCTTCCTTCCTTCCTTCCTTCCTTCCTCGTCAGGTACTTCCCCTTTGGGATTGTGTTCCTGGTTGCTGGTAAGATCTTGGAGATGGACGACCCTTCGTCCATGGGGAAGAAGTTGGGCTTTTACGCCATCACGGTGGTGATGGGTTTGGTGCTGCACGGCCTCTTCATCCTCCCGGCCATGTACTTCTTCATCACCAAGAAGAGCCCCATCGTGTACATCCGAGGCATTCTGCAGGCTCTGCTCATCTCCTTGGCCACCTCGTCCAGGTGAGCGTCACTCGAGCTGAATGCGTTGACGTCTGAAAAAGAATCCAACTCAGAATGTGACGCGGAATTTATTCATTTGTTTTCCAATTTCACGCCACAAAAAGCCTCAACAATTAAAACCAAATCTGGCCGCCCAGAGGAGCGCCGGTGATATGTTTCTATTTATCGTGGTTGAATCTCTCACACGTATCCTGGAGGATCACTCAGATTAACTCTATTTTTGGATTCGCTCCAATCAGAAAGTTAAATTGTGTTAAACCTAATAAAACCTTATGTTGATTACCAGATAACACATTTCATCCTGTGCACACGAGCTTTAATTACCGCTCACAGCCGGAGTGACCATCGGGAGCACCGGGACTTTTCCCCTTTGGGCTCGTGGAGACGCTCTCGGGCCGGACTGCCAAAAAACAAAGCCGAGCACCGACCAACTGTCCCTCCGTGTCACTGATTCCAGCCAGAGACCGTCCATCTGTGCAGAGGACACGGGACACTGTCCATCAATGTCATCCATCTGATCTCTATACAGTCTTATTTTGGGCACGGCGGAGCTCCCAGCATTCAATATGTGTGTGTGTGTGTGTTTGTGAGAGAGAGAGAGAGAGAGCAACAAGAACAACAAATAATGGATCTGACCGTCACACATTCCTTTTAGTCCAGTACTTTGTTCACCGGTCTCCTCTGTCCAGGGTTTTCTGAGCGTAGTGAGTTTGAGACAGTCTTTGTCTTGTCAGTGTCCGTCCATTGGTGGACAGAGACAGTCTCATGTCCTCCTCCGTCTCCAGTATTCTTCATGTAAACCAGTGTGGAAAATCCACTCTCACAGAGGTTGTGGCAAAGTTTTATTTAGGTGGCTTCGATTACTTTGAAACAAGAAATAAATGATAAGAATTGGACTAATACGAACAATCCAACATTCTAACCGTTTAAATGACGTTTCTGAAGTCACTGCCACGGCTGAACCCCGTTTTTATGGACAAACTTTGCTCCATCGATGCTGCGCATGTTTTGTGTGCGTGTCATCCGAAGAGTCCTTTAACCTTCGCTTCTCTCCTGTGATTGAACATTGGCACGGTTCCGAGCCCATATCGCCATGGTAATACCGACAGGATGTCCCGCTTGTGTGCGTAGACACGCGTCACTGCTGTAAATGTTGACCAGCACCGTCACGAATCCAAAGAAATCATTTTCAGTCATTTCTGCCTCTGTTTCTCTGAATGAGCCGACTGATTTGTTTGGACTTGAATGGCTCACACACACCTACACACACACACATTCACACCTGAAAGCTGCCTGATACCACCGCAGGATTATCTGCTGGCCTTTAGGCGGCTCTTCGGTTGGATGATTTGCTCAAGGGCCTCTCAGCAGCGGGGTAGGATGACGCTGGCTGCCACTGATCCCAAATTGATTTGCATCTGTTTACATCACTCCATAGACCAAAAAAAGACCTCCTGTGGAACGCAGGTGATGAAATCGTGCCTGTGAATGTCTGACAGGTCCTCTGGGAGAGATTCACCGTGTCTCTGTCTTCTCGCAGCTCTGCCACTCTGCCTATTACCTTCAAGTGCCTCCTTGAGAACAACCACATCGACCGGCGCATCATCCGCTTCGTGCTCCCAGTGGGGGCCACCATCAACATGGACGGGACGGCGCTCTACGAAGCCGTGGCCGCCATCTTCATCGCTCAAGTGAATAATTATGAGCTCGATTTTGGGCAGATCATCACCATTAGGTACGCATGACATTTGGGAGGGTGCATTTTCAGAAAAAAAGTGTAAAATGTGATGCCTCGCGTCTGACGGGTCAAAGGAAAATGATGATGTCATTGAACATAGTGAGTTCAAAGCATTGTCACTGAGATTTAGCCGGGATTCCAGAGATTTAACATATTCCAGAAACGGTTGCAAATTAAACACCTCAAAGTGAAAATAAACAGTTTCAGCTGGTGCAATAAAAATAGTGTTTTCAATCCAAGATGTGAAGTAATCTGTCAGACATGGAGATTAATTCTGAAATAATGAAATATTATGAGATTTAGCAGATAGTGTATATGTAAATGTCACACAGATTAAGCACCATATGAGCTTCTTAGTCTGATCTGATTTCTGCTAAATCAGTCTGGATGCTGGCGGGATACAGACAGATTGACAGATGGATGGACGGATGAACGGACAGGGAGGGACGTAGACCAGAGCAGTGTCAGGTTGGGGACACGGCCTCTGATTGGCTGATATGCGCCTATAGAACTTGAAGCTGACCTTTCAGGATGGCTGCGTCCTGAACATACTCCCTCCATCATAATAATCCGGCAATAATCTCGGCAGTAAAACACACACGACTTGTGCTACTCATCCGTCAGATTCAGGGCCATTTTTCACCTCCATCCTCATCCTCCAGCTCAAAGGTCTGACATTTCGTCCTTTTTTTTTTTGGTCCAATAAAGTCAAAGAGCTGCTCTGTCACACGGCTGAGACTCTCTCAGCTTCATCTTTTATTCCATCGTCTCTCCAAACCTTGAAAGTTCACATTGAAACGTTCCATTTCACATCAAATATACTTTGGCTAAACCTAATATATTCTCTTTATTCTTTCTTTCTTTCAGCATTACAGCCACTGCAGCTAGCATCGGAGCAGCCGGCATCCCACAGGCTGGACTGGTAACCATGGTGATCGTGCTGACCTCTGTGGGTCTGCCGACGGATGACATCTCTCTTATTGTTGCTGTTGATTGGGCTTTGTAAGTACATAGTAAAATGGAAGCAATGAGACTGCAGCGAGCTCATTGTAGTAGTTTGAGGAAGTTCGCACGGAATTCATTTCCATCGGTGAGCGCTGAGGTCTGAAGGATCGTCACGTCGCCAAACCGCACACAGTAAACCACCAACGCCGTGGGCTTCTGCTTGTTTTGTCACGTAGGGATCGATTCAGGACGATGGTCAACGTGATGGGTGATGCGCTGGCCACGGGGATCATGGCTCACATCTGCAGGAAAGACTTTGTGAAGGAGGGGGAGCAGGTGAGACCACGCGAGGCCACGAGTCCAATAAATACAAATAAATACATTTGGATTCAGAAAGCCCTCCGCCATGTTTGTTGACGTTTTCTTGTGCCGAGCGGAGGAATGTTGATCTGCGAGCCACACAGCGGGACAAAGGAGGACTGAAGACATTGATTTTTGTACAAAGCCGGCCTTTGAGAGTCGATGGTGGTTGGAGGAGCAGCGATTCATCTGAGATAAATGTACTTAAGAGAAATAACATCAGCATAGAGACATAAAAACAATCAATAAGTAACAGAATGTATACACTTAGGCTGTCATTGCTACACTTACCGCTTCAAAAGGTCATTTGTTTTGTTATCGACTTATTTTTAGGTCTCCTTAGGCGGCTGTTCCTTAACCCTTAATCTTCACACTGCTAACACCACAACAGCATCAAAGATTCAGGATCAGCAGCCAGAAATTACAGGGCCACTCAGTTTGATGCTCTCTTTATGTACCTCGATGAGGGAGAGGCTCCACCCACAAACCTGACCAGACCACACGACTTGACAAAGGCTGCCAAATAAGGAGATAAGGAAAATAAGGAGTCATTGTTAAAACTCAGGGTCATTTCGTCAAACAGGAAAAGTTACAGATTAAACAAATGTACATGGATGCTGGATAATCTCATCTAAAGTCTTAATCCTCGTAAAAAGTAACTAAGTATTGTAGCAGAGACGAATGATGAAATGACTTAAATGAATTATTCTGATTGGTCATCAGGTGCCTCTGATCTGTGAGACTAAGCCCATGATCAGTATCCAGCAGATGATGACCTACCAGAACCAGAAGAACGGCTGCTACCAGCCCCCTCCATCGGGCAGGAAGCAGGACCACCTCTCCCCAGACGTGGCTCGCCTGATCCAGCTGGAGGAGGGGATCCGGCCGTCGGAGAAGAAGAAGAAACACCCTCACTCCTCTCACCACAAGAGAGAGCACAGGGACAAAGACCACTGTTCCGTTGATATGAACGGGCTGGAGACTAACGTATAAGAGACGCAGCCCTGTCAGGAGCGGGGGGCAGATTATAGGGCAAAAAAGTGACAAAGGGCGCACTCTCTCCATCCAGGAAGGAGGGAGTGGCCCGGAGTGGACGAATGTGGACCAGCCAGACCACAGGACAGACATTTCTAACCCACGTAATGTCCCTCAGCTGTGTATGTTTATATGTGTACATGTTTATCACGGATGTATTAAATGGTCAGTGAGCTGCACTGGAACACACAGGACACCAAACAATAATAAAATAATAAAAACCATCCAATGTCTCTGAGCCGGACAGAAACGGAGACGACCCAAGATAAGAGGTAATGAGGGGACGCTGTAACTCAGTGAGCGATGGACGGAAAACAGAAAACATCCACTCTGATCTCTGTTTCTTCTTATCATGTTGATGTTCTTGTGCGTTTTTAATCAATACGTGGGTCAGGGGTTTGTGTAGTTCTCCCTCTGTCTCTTTAATATCTGGTAAATTTGGCCTGAAATCCTCTATTGCGAGGCTGTGAACGTACAATTAACAAGCAACTCGCTGCAGCATTGATGCACATATAACAAATGGAGACACAACAAACGAACAATGAGACAAGGAAGAAGAAAAACTTCCTTCTAGTCTCTCGTTTATGTAGGAATGTTGTCAGCTGAAAGGAACATTTTGATGATATCAGTTTTTCTTTTCTTCTCGTAATATGTAAAGTGCGCAAATGGAACATAACATGGAGGTCAACCAAACGCTGCGTCACGGGGCGGAAGAGACACTCAAACCACGCGGTCGTCCCAAACCATACGGGCCGTTTGTCAAAGACACACAAAGGCATTAAATCTGACCACATCACCATGTAAGAAAGAAATAAAAACAACACTACAGCTCTACTGAGACTGGATTATCAATCTGGATGAACGTCATAATAACAAACCGACATCCCGAACAGTCACAAATCTGAGAGTTTAACCACAGGGCAGTTAGCTAAGTCAGCTTAGCGAAGGATAACAAAAGCCTAACTTCAGTGTTTCTCCCTCAAAGTGAAATGACAGTGTCCTTTTCAAAAATCACATCATAAACAAGTTGGATGTGATGATCTTCTTCCAGTGCCTCCAATCTTCAAACAAACCAAGTTTTAGTACCAGAAAAGCCCATTTTCAGATACGGATTGATTTTATGGATCGTAACAGATCGTTATCTTTACACAAACGGGAATGCTCAGTCTGTAAAAATGTACAGCGGGAAAATGACAGAGGCGCTATGTCAATAATTACATTACCCAACCTTCACATTAGTGGAATAACTGTACAGGGTAAAGGACTAGACTGACACTGCTGGTTAATGTCGTCTCCCATCATCCAGTGCTCACAGTAATAGCTCTGAACGAACCCACGTTATTTCAAAGCCTTTCTGGTGAGCGGAGAACCTTTTCAGATGTAAATTATTTGGTCAAGTGAATGCTTAACCTTCTAGACACTCGTCAGTTCTGTTCAGGATTCAGGCGTGTGAATGAGTGTTTGCTCATATATTGAACTCATCTCAGGTTGTCTCTGCACCCCAGTGGATTCCTTCTTTGCCTTAAATGACCAAGAGAAGCAAATGGGATCAGAGCAAGGATGGGCACTGATACTACAAAGGCAAAAAAACTAAAAACAGTACACGTCAGAGGTCAGACTGTGAACTCTGTATGTATGTATTCAACATATACTGTACAAATGTGTATTTGAAAAAGTAAAAATGTAGATTTTAACCACCACGTCAGTATGTCTCAAGAGTTGCCACTTTATTTGTATTCATTAAAGGAAGCTTTTTGCAGTAGGTAATGAAAAAGTTCCACTTATCTGTAAAAAGAAAACATTAAAAAAGGCAAATATTAAAATGAAAATAAATCAAAAATAGCAAAAAACTAAATTAGAGCACAATTTGCCTCGAGAACATTTCACTGTCGTCTGTCACTCGTTTTCAGAAATTAGCTGTGGGACTGTGCCAGCCTGTCATCGTTTCAGTATTCAAAAGTAAAGGTGTTTTCATTCTGAACTTTGACAGGCACATCCATTGTCTCTAATGTGGTCTAAGAATGTGAAAAAGATTTAAAGCCAGTTGCACTCTCTTCTCTGAATAAGCCACCAATCTCAGAATGAATGAAAATCAAGCCATCAAATGATAAAATATTAAGCATTACAATACAATACAAGGGTAGTCTCCCAGGAAACCAAAGGACTGACGCAGAATATGCTGGAGGGATTATATGGTCAATCTAACCTGGGGTAATCTTGAAAAACAGCAGAGGGTGAATGATGGAGCACATGTTTTCCCTTCTCGGCTTCAACATTAATGACTAATAATTAGCGATCATGTGTTACAGAACGGTTTCCCTTTACATGACTGACCAGAAACTTATATGTATGTTGTCTCAAAGTTATGTTTTATCACACTGGAACTGCCAGAACGCGTTGTGTGTAAGAGGCATACGGATGAGTCCTGACACCATGAGGAGAAAACTCATATCAGTCGTTTTGTGTGTAATCTCATTGTTTCGGTCACTACATAAGTGAGAGTTGGAACGAGGATCCGTATGTAAAATGAGAGCTTTTTCTTTAGCCTCTCTGTTTACCACAGCGCTAGCATCACTGCAGAAGCCCCATCGATGCACCAAGGGCCTACCGTGAACCACAAACATCGATAGCTTTGTCGCACGGCAACTACATGCAGAAACAATTAATGATATCCCATTGACGGAAAATAAAACTTTATTTAAGTTGTTGTTGTCATTAAAGAGTTCAGTTAGACGAAAATTAGATCACCATTTATTCTATACAAAACTATCAAAAGAGCTCATGTTCTGACTGGCTTTCAGCAAGAGCCGTTCATAGACAAATCAGAGGCACAGTGTTATGATCACATTATTAACCATATATTATTCATCATTATGACAAGGTCAACGCATTTTTTAAAATATGAATGAATGATTCCTGCTAGGCCTGCACAATATGGAGGAATAACTGTGATTTCCTACGTGATGAGGGATGATGCAATGACAATAAATCCAAGATTAAAGTATCCCATATCAAAGCATCTCCATTTTTATATGCCGCAAGTACAGAGCATACGTTAAAAGTGGTCATAGTGCAAACCTCGCACAATCACAGACAGGGTGCCTAATCTACCAGATTTCAGATCCTGAAATTCTCTTCACCACCTCCAGCTGTAGTGTAGTTTAGCTTTAGCTTGCTGTCAATCGTAAACAGGAGATTGTGTGATTCCTGTGGTAAAAGTCTGAGTGGATTTGCTCATCTGATTCACAGCTGTGAAGCCTTGTGTAATTAATCATTTAACTTCCCTGCAGAGTGATCAATTATCAATGTTTAAATTCAATATTCAGGTACAGACGGAGACTTCAACGTCAAGAGGATGAATTAAGTTCTCCAATTAAAACACAGCACTCACAGGGCAAAGCTCCAGCTCTGCTCCTTACAGTTTGGCCTGGCCTGGTGTTATCTGGAGGTTCTGTATCTTCATAGCCATGCCCATGTTCCCAGAGATCTTCAGCTTCCCACTGAAAAAAGCCTGAGGAGAAAGACTCAAAACCTTAGTCGGTCTTGCAAGTTTTGCCTCTCAAAGAAATACTTTGCATGTTTGTATTATAATGAAAACGATACAAACAAAAGATTAGCTTCAAAAGAGAAAACTGCTGAATGTCTGTTTTAGAAATCTGAAAACAGAGGGACGGTTAATCCTAAATAGGATTAGTGAGTTTTCAGAGTAAACATACTGAATTGACCTCAGGGCCTGTCAAATTTGAAGCATGAAAATCCATTTGTTTCAGACTTATTATGAAAGCAAAGATCACGCCTGTGGCAGATCTCAGAGCTGTTTACTGGTTTTCTCCCATTTACGAGCACCAGAGACCTCTGCTCTAAAAAGGTTAAGACCCATTCATATTTCAAATCAGTTTTTAATTCACTGTACAGAGCAAAAACATGAAAATAAGGATACAAATAAGTCTTGATATACAGTATTTCCAATAGTGGATATTTGGACTTGTCAAACACTCAGGTGTATCTCATAATATTAATACAATATAACTCCAGATGACTGACACTGAATTTTCTTATGGCTTAATCATCAAACATGACAGAACTGATTAAAACTACGACCAGCAGTGTAGCCGAGCACCAAACTACTGTATGTTGACGTGTCAAGACACCGAGTCTGCTCTGTACTGGAACAACGGCATTAACACAAGAACAGAGGTTTACTTTGTGACATGTTTTACACACCGTCTGTGGGTTCAACTTTCCAGTCATCATATCCAGAAGATCCTTGTCTGCCATCGTAAAGGTACAGTCTGCCTTTACACCTACAGAGAGGATGAACAGATATAGATTAAAACACGTGAAACGCATTTTATATTTGCTGTTCCTTTGGAATATAACATGGAAAAACACAAAAATAACAAGATGTTACAAACAACGCACACACACTTATATTTAAACACACCCAAGTGAATCACCCCAGTGACTCCATGACCTCATGGTAGCTTTTACAAAGTTAAAAGAAATGAGAACTTTACTGATCCCCGTAGGGAAATCAATTCTCTGCACTGTAACCCATCCTCAGCGAGGAGCAGTGGGCAGCACACACATGCACATGCAAACACACACACACAACTGCGCCCGGGGACCAACTCCAGATCTTCTATCTTTGCCTTGGTCAGGGACAACGGCAAGAATGATTGACCTGACACACATGATTTTGTGGGTGGGGGAAACCGGAACACCGGAGGAAACCCACGCAGACACGGGGAGAACATGGACACTCCCCACAGAAAGGAGTGGAGGTCGACCCGGGATTTAAACCCACAACCTTCTTGCTGTGAGGCAACAGTGCTAACCACTACTCCAAAGTGCTGCTCAAGGCAATAACTTCAACGTACAATGAACTGTTTAGGTGCCCTGCTAAGAATCCAGGCTAAAATATGGGTGCACAGCCTGCAGGTTGTTCTGTAGTAATTAACCTGTCACTCTGTCAGAACACTCATTCAAAGCAACAGGAAGTTCATTGATGGCTTCATACTGCAAACACTAAAATCCAAAAGGAAACGGGCAGGTGGCTGTTTGTCAATGTATGTGTGTATGAGAGAGAGTGCGCAGGAGAGAGAGAGAGACCGAAAAGCGTGGACAGCAAAGCTCGTATAAACAGCAACCAGGTCAAAGTGTGACGCAGCATTCTGAAATCACATCGTGAGCAAAAGCAAAACTGAATTGCCTCCACCCACAGAAGAAGAGCATCAAACCATATCAGTCCCAGTATGAGTTCTGGACAGTATGGTTAAAATGAGAGAAGTCACCACAGGCTCACTTATTTGTCATAGAACAAATGAAAAAGCGTTTTGGGTTCTAAGAACAAAGTGGAGATCTGCAGCTTTGAAACCCAAAAACAAAGAAGGGAGCCCTCCACTGTACGTACAGTACCTGTCCTTTGAAATCTAAATAATAAAGTAACAACAACAACCACAAGTATTAGGAGGGAGAGAGAGAGAGAGAGAGACGAATTTGGGTAATCTGAATGAGTGTGTGCGTGTGCCACCTCCTTGATCCTAGCATTCAGCATTACACTTGGCTGGGTGCCATGGGTGGAGAATTAGTTTTACTTTGAGTAAAGTGCTGGATGATGAACCTTGTTAGATGTGTTGGACTCTATAGCTGCATGCTCTTTTGCATATTGAAGATTTAGCACAAGGGTTGGCAACCCGCGGCTGTGGAGCCGTATGCGGCTCTTCCGCCCCTCTGCAGCGGCTCCCTGCAGCTTTGACAAAAAATAACATGGAAATAAATAACGGTTGTTTTTATGTAGGGAACACCTCTTATCTCGGTCTTCGAGGTGATACTGTAACACTGAAATAAAAAAAATGTTTTAATATTTCGTCAACTAAAATAGGCGTCACATCCTACTGCGTCTACGGCCCGGCACCTTTCCCTGCAGATGGCTTATCTTGAGTTTCCAACCCCCGCCCTCGGTAAGCTTAGCTAACCGTGAATATATACAAAAAAAGAAAAGTCTCAGAGGAAAATAGAGAGTTTAATTCTGCGTGGGCAGATTCATTTGTTTCCACTGCCAACGATGCTGGTTGATGGGTGGCGAGAAATCAGCAAACAACAACAACTGTCGTTCAGGGGCGACGGTTGATTGCTGTACGTGGCAGAAGAGGATGACAGCACATTGAGATGGACTTGAGTCATAATTAAATACAAACTGGCCTATTTTTTTATGTTTTCTCTTTTTAAGCTATTAGGCTGCAGCTATCCATTTTATTTACTGCAAAGTGGGCTACTTTTTATTTTATTCATTCATTTTCCATGAACAAACAGCTTGTTATAACTTTGTTATAAAGGGTAAAAATGCAACAGTTTTCCTTATTGTCATTCTATAATTTCATAAATGCAACAAACTAGGTTTTTTTTGTAGATATGGTATAGCAATACATAAAACTTTAAAAGCTGTGTTATCAAATATGTTTGCGGCTCCAGACAAATTTAATTTGGTGGAAGAGGGGGCAAAATGGCTCTTTTGATGGTAAAGGTCGCCGACCCCTGATTTAGCAGGAGCCTTTACTAGCTCCACAGAGGAAATGGGGAAAACTGAGAGATAGTGGCAAATCCTCCCCGACTTATGATGGGAAAATGTGAACAAAACGGCAAAACCATGTGCTGCAGTGTAACGCAGCAGGTTAGAAGCCTTTCAGAGAGGTTACTTACCTGGCTGTGGAGATTCTGACCCTCCCACACACAAACACATAAATGGAGAGAGTGTTCAGACAACTCAGTCTTATGAAAAGCCAATCGACTTACTCTACGAGCTGTGACTTTCGTTCTCCACACCAGATACAGATTTTTGCCCCTTGGCAATCCTGTTGAGTTTTCAGGTTGACTTTCAGATAAAGCCACATTTTGTAGAAATTCACTACTTCTGACAGTGGATTTGGCTAATTTCAGCGGCAGGGGATCGTTAATGTTATTGACCCAACTGAACACACCAACCTACATCCCAGACAGAAAGCCGACGTAGCACAGGGCTAACACGTGAAGACAAACGAAAGAGTTTACTTGTGATTCAAAGTTACAAGTAAAGCTTAAGTTGCATGTTTTTAGTGAGTGGGACACAAACAGAGCACCTGTAGGAACTGGGCAGAACAAGCAAGACTCATACCTGGGTCATTGGTGACAGAACCTTTGCCATTTTTCACATCCACAGTCCAGACTGCATTCTGCCCCTCTGGTCCATCCTTCACTTCAAAGGCAAAAACCCCGCCGATCTTCTTGACGAGCTGCTCTCCTTGCTGCAAAGTGTCAACAGGTGTGAGTGTCCTGACATCCTCTTAATCCTACAGCGGCACTAACAGCTCGTCGATGAAAAAGTCAATATCCAATCAATTCACTGTTAAAAGACCCTGCCGTGTAATGATCAAAAGGTGGTGGAAATCAAAGCCTGAGAAAAATAACCCAACGTTCAAAAATCACTGCTGCCACGTAAACCTACCATTGCATTCATGAGATAGGCACCTATTAAAAGCTACTTCAGAACAGATACTTCATACTGAAAATATTCATAGCGTAATGTTGGCCCAGTTACCAGATCTGCTCTTTTTATTTACTTTTTGTGATGGTACAGGTCAGGCATTGTCCCAATAAGAGTACCTTGCATTCTGCAGCATGTACAAACGTTTATATCTCTGACCATGAATGTCATTTCAAATGCGCAACTGATTTGTCATGTTTTTGTAAATCTTTATTCATTTATTTAATCATAACTATGACTTAAATAGTCTCCTCTGGTTTGCAATTATCGACTATATTGTTCATTCAAAAAAGCTTACTTAATTGCACGATGATGAACAACCAAATAATTTTTGTTTGTTGGCTGATTGGGACAGTAATAAAGAAGGAAGGAAATAAAGAAAGAAAGACTTATTCAAATAGTTCCTCTTTACCAATGACAAGGGCACAGAGCACAATTAAAGGCAGACAAAGAACTATAATTTGGTAATTTGGCTAACGCACATTTTGTTCAACCGTGTAATACCCTGTTGAATAATGAGAAATGGCGAAAATTGAATTTGGTGCCGTTTTGTCTACTTCACAGAGCAGAGTATATTTACGGTGCTCTCATTCTGAAAATGACTTCTGATCAGCTCTATTTATGGAAATCATCTGGTGGCCTGCTGAACGGCTTACCTCATGTACATTAATGAATTGTTAACCTGATCTATTTTGAATAGAGAGAAATGATCTCTCTCAAGTGCAGCCTGTGTTGTTCCATTACAGCTCCACTTTGCCACTTATTTCTGAAAGCATCAGGAAGGGCATGAGACCTCGTGACAAATGGCCATTAGTCATTTCTGCAGGTCCTACGGCAACGTTACAAAAGAGAGTGAGTGTGTGTGTGTCTGTGTGTGTCAGAGGGGTCTTTGGTTCAGATGTCATTCACTGTCAAGGGATGAGCTCTGTGCTGCTTCTAATGCAGCGCTGTGTGTCGCCAGAGCTAATTTGCTACCCTACGTCAGAAATGACTGGATGAATATAGAATAAGAATACATAAAAGTAATTTTAATGCTGCGATGCTGATGATGCTGTAGGCGGGCAAACATTATACTTGTCACCCTTGGTAGCACTGGATCAAACATACTGAAAATAATAAGTGCCAACTATAATTACCCACCATCTTGGGGAAAAAAATCAAATCAAAAGGCTCTCTGCTTGATTTCTTTGACAACTTTTTGATACTTCACCCACATACAACTAATGAAAGGTGTATAAAGACTTTCCAGAGGTCCAAGGTTACAGTTACCTCCTCTACCTATGATCAATAAACAGAGGAGATGAAAGAGGCACAAAGACAACTGAAGACTTGGATGCATCTTGTTTGATGGAGACTCTTTTTGATTAACTTAAAAGGAAAATATTGATGTGTTGATTTGAATGTTCTTAGTGCTCCTTTACCTCCTCCAGTTGTTTTTCAATCTCTCTGAATACAGGGTAAGCTTTAAACTTCTCCAGACCGCTGGCTGAGCTGGTTGAAAATGCAGCTACGTGGGATCTGTTGGAAGCAGCAGGAAAAACCATTAAGATGTATATATCAAAGGCTGCGCAACATGCAACGCAAAAATTCCTACATGGACACTCTGGAACAAGAGAGCTGTGGTTGCACTCTGAAAGCTGGGTGGGAGGTGAGCAAAAGCAGATTGAGAACTAGGATAACAACCAACAACAAACAACCAAAGATGTAGCCATGTTGTTCTATACGGGAGGACATGATTTTAGCTACAGTGAATCTTTGCCTGCACAGTGAAGAGTAGAGAGATTGTGAGGGAGAAGAGAACAGGAATTTCATTATCTCCACTCTAGTCACAACTTCTGCTCTCACTTCCCAGTGAGACTGATGCACGTCAAAAGAAATGGTAACACCATGGTAACAGAAGGCTGTCTGCTATTTCACCTTCTAGCCACATTCCAAATAAGTAGCAGAAAGACAACAATGTCACATAGGACACGTGGCCCACTATTGGCAATTATAGCTCACCTGTCCTCGTGTGGGAATCCCATCCTATAGAGAGTGACCACCACAGCTCCTCCTAAGCCAATGTTGTGTTGCAGACCAACTTTTGCCCCTGGAACCTGCCGCTTGCCCGCCTGGCCTCTAAGCTGCCAGCACAGCTCTGCACACTGGGCCAGACCTGGGCAATCACAACGTGAGTGAGACACAGTAATGGAACTACATGGAGCAAATGCAGAAAATAACTCGACAGATTCACTTATTTTAAAATGGAGCCTACTTTACTTACTTTACATCATAACATGATTTATAATTTGAAATGCAATTAGAGGATCAAAGTTAACCTGGAATATTGCAAAATGAATCAAAAGCAGAATCCATTAGAGGACGTTTGGATATTTGTTTGAGTAGTTTTGTTGGGCAGAATAACAGACCATTCGTGCTTTCCATTACGCACACAAAATGAAGTCTTGGTTCTTTTTAGATGGCTTGTGTTTCAATAACCATGACGGACCACAGGAAATACATGCAAAATGTTTCTACCCAGGAGGGTAAGACCCAGGATGTCACTGTAAAAAAACGGTGTCGTTAGCGGCTGAAGCCACTTTATCAGGAACATGAGAAACAGCGTAAAATATTCATTTCCCTCCACGCTGTGACACCTTGACTCCTAATCTGACAATTCGCTCCCTAATCTTACAGACGCAGCTCCCGTGCGAGCGTTATAGCTAAGCATTTCATCCCATCTGCTTAATGAGCTTTTGCATTTCTCCATTATCCCAATAAGCTAAAGGACTTAGCGGTAAATAGCTCTTCACGGTGTGTTTTATTCTGCAGCACCCTTCTGAACTTCTGCTCAGACACTTCTTTGTGTTCAAGCCCCACAGGAGAACACATCCTTCACCAGACAGTTTATTCAAATTTGGAGACTGTTGGTTAAATCTTATGTGAACTTGTCGCACGTTGCCTCTGGAACAAATTGCATTTTTAAAATATACTCACAGCCGACACCAATTAATCTTTGACACTTACTTCACATAATCATACACATTTGATGAGCAAATGAGATATTACACACTTGTGTTGACAAATGATACCACTGTTTCGATTTAAGCAAAATACCCAATGGGTCTGCACACCCATCAGGCTGCTCATCAGTGGGGCTCCCTGGATGTCACGTCAAGACTTAACCATCACAAATTACTCCCACCGTCTCTCAGGAAAAAATTCCTATTAGGGGTCAGTCAATTTGCCATGGCTATCTCACAATGTACCCAGGGGAAGAGGTCAGAGCTTTACAACTGAGATTAGGAGCAACACAGTGGATCAGACGAAGCTTAGCTGACTGGGTCAGTCGCACAGGGGAAGACCCAGAGGACACAAACATAACATGGATATAAGAAGTCTACGTAGAATAATGAGGTGAATGAAATCAATGTTCAGAGATTTGTGTGGGAGGAGAGCTGGGAAAAACAATCCACGGAAAGACAATAAAACAAAGATAACTGTAATGGCCTCAGCAAAACCATAGAACTCGAGTACGGTACGTCTCATTCAGCGCAATGGAGCTGATACAGGAGACTCAGGAGACTTTCCAACCGCAATGCACGTGTAGGAATAACATGCGGAGCCAAAGTCTCTGCCGTCAGCAGGCTTCTCACATGCAGACTTAAGATCCTCTTCAACCCGGCTGCCAAGCTGCTGGCTATTGCCATGAGAAACATGACACCAAGTGGTCACTTGTAAAAATGACTTACTGGTTGAGTGTATGATGGAAATTATACTCTGTGGTTACAAATAAACACTTTGCAAAAAAAAAAAGGAAATAAGGGACAATGCCTTCTTGTTCGGGATAACAATGTGCTCTTTCACCATGACTGCTCTGAGAGAAGTTGCTACATGGGAGAGTAAACGGGAGTTGAGGAATGTTTAGGAGTTTGTCAGACAAAAAAGATCAGCTCCAGACCAGAGCTTGCACCATGCAAAGTGGCGCGTCTGAGCAGTGCGTTAACGTGTGATTATGGTGAGAAATGTATACGCCCCGAAGAACAAAGTGTGAAAAGATCATAAATGATAATCAGTGACAAATGTGCCTCGGTCCTCAGGCGATCAGGCTACTGATGTGTAGTGATCCCTTTCAGCAAGTTAACTAAAGTGCAGACCTTTGGTGGGTCTACATCTTTGGTAGATCAAAGAAAGAATACTGTGTCAAAGTTTTCATAATCCACAGTCTCACACATTTCTAGATGAAGAGGAGCTCCACTTGGGAAAATTCCACAACAAGTGAATGTGATTGTTAAGTGTATTTGCCTGGCTGCTGTAAGTATCAAAGTCAGATATTCAGCATACCTGTGGCGCCCAAGGGATGTCCTTTAGAGATGAGACCTCCACTGGGGTTGATGACAAACTTGCCACCATACGTGTTGTCCCCTCTGTCTATCAGCTCTCCTGCTTTACCTACAGGGATCGGAGATTACCAAACACGCACAGAGTATGGTAATATTTATAGTACGACATTACATCATCGTCACAGACTAAAACAGTTCCTTCGGTAGCAATCTCTGCACTTCCAAAATATTATGTCACGAATTTTTGTGTTTAACCCAATTGGTTCAAGGCGCAGCAGCTCCCAAATACCCCAGCATGCATCATTAAAATGCGAATTTCAGTGGGAGACAACAATTTTGATTTGCCTTCTTACCACTGTAACATGTGCGACAGACAGCTGAACTATGCCGAGAAATACTGCAGAAAATCAGTATGTGTGTTACTGATACAATGAGGTTTCATAGTTGAACTCTGACCTTCTGAACACAGTCCCAAGGCCTCATATGTGATGAGCTCATTGGCAGAGAAGCAGTCGTGCAATTCGACCACATTGACATCGCTGGGCTTCAAACCTGTGGCCTCATAACACTTCTTAGCCGCCAATCGCGACATGTCATAACCCACCTAAAAGAGAAAAAAAAAGACCCATTTTAGGAAATTTCATTTTTATACTCTTTTTCTGATTATTAGTCATTCATTTTTTATTAGTTATTAATGCAGAATACTCTGTATCCAGTAAATGTACATTTACAACAAAAAATTCCATTTTACCATTTTCATGCAGCTGTTTTCATCAAAAGTGCTGCTAATGTCCGTCACCATCTCCTGGGCAAGAATCTCCACTGCCTGGCTCTCCAAAGAGTGTTTTCTGACAAAATCCTCACTGGCCAAAACAGCTGCTGCACTACCGTCTGATGTAGGGCTGATGAGAGAGCAATAACAGGACAGTCACGGTTGTGTCAGAATAAAAAAAAAGCTTCTAAAATGTTCTATGTGACTAATCAATTAATAGCACTGGTTGGTCTTCAATGATAAGCTCGGTTAGTGAGACACTTACCAGCACTGCAGGAGTGTAAGATACTCAAACACCTTCCTGGACTTCATCACCTGCTCCAAACTATACTCGTCCTGGAATTGGGAATTACTGCATTCACACATACACACACAAATTTAGCTGCAGTCCACTTCCACACTTCCACTTGAAAAGAGTTTAAGATATCTCACGGGTTGTTGGTGGAATGCTTGTGGTTCTTCCAGGCAATTTTAGCAAAGTGTTCTGGTTTAGTGCCTGGAAGAGATTCACATATTGCCACAAGGTTACAATAAGCTTACATGATTCAATATGCACAAATCTGCGTGAAGAATGTGAACTCAGACCAAGATTTATCATATTTTAGACCTTGACCGCACTCATTTGATAAAAGTAGGACGTACCATATTTTTCCATGTGCTCCTTTCCGGCGTTGCCAAACATCTGCGGAGCTGCTGGTGCTGCTGTCATCCCGTAGCGGTTGATCATCACCTCCATGTGCTTGTCCATGGGATTGGTCCGGTCCATAAACTGGAAAGTGATGTAATGTTCAATGTTTTGTTATATTGCAAACACATTCAGGATGAAATTAGATTTCAGAACAGGGCATATTTTAGAAAAATGGGTGAATTTGTAGTAATATGGGGTTTTACCACCCCTGATTCTGCTCACGCCTCAGCAGATTCTGCTGCGGTCATCCTGAATATGATTAAGCAGATATTAAAAATTAATGAGCCAAAATCTCATCTTTATCAGTCCTTGATCGTTCGGATCCATACAGGAAAGAGGGCCTGTGTTTGTGAGTCAGGAAGCCCTAATCAGGATGTCACCTTGGAAGCATTGGTCCACTCTAGATAATCTGCAGAAGACAGCCCTCTAAATGAACACATTTTTCCTGGATAACGAGTACATGTACCTGGAGTCTTTGCTGTAACAATATTGTGATGAGTTCATTTTGCTTCATAGTAGAATTTTAACATTATTAGTTTTCTACCTTTGTACCCAAAGAACCTCTCTCCATCTTCTCAAACCCAAGGGCAAGCACACAGTCAGCAATACCTGCAAAGAGAGGGTCGCATTTTCACTGATAAGACACACGATTGCAAAATCGGTGAAAGCAAAACTGGTGATCCAGTATATTTAATTCTCTATGTGGGTCAAATGAACTCCCATTTCCTAAAAATCCTTTCACCTCCACCTGTGGCATGCATCACCTGATGCATGCCACAGGTGGTAGGAGGTAAATGCCAATTTCAAAGACACGCAGCACAAATAAAATCAAACTGCACACCTGATGTCACTATAAACCTGTAAAAACACTGAAGAATTGAGATGAGTCGAGTTTGACATCGTAGCTCGCGCCACCAAAGGACCTTTAGGCTGACTAACCTCCTTCCAGCACCTGCCGTGCCATAAAGAGAGCGGTGGAGCCCGTGGAGCAGTTGTTGTTGACATTAATAATGGGAATTCCAGTTAGGCCCAGGCTGTGATAAATGGCCCTCTGCCCACAGGTAGATTCCCCTGGTGAAACAAAGAATTGTTTTTGTTTTTCAAGGAGGCTGAGCACTAAAGTAAATTTAAATCTTAAAAATACCGAAACATACGAGAGTGAGAATATATAGTCGCTAAATATCCATTTGAGTGGACCTGTTATTATGTACAATGTAAAAAATACACCAATCGAACACAACACAGGTGTGTTTGAGTGTGTCTTACCATAAACATATCCAACAATGGCTTGTTCAATGGCAGAATATGGAATTCCTGCATCGGCGAGGGCTTTTTGGCCTTAAAAAAA
>OMNV01011094.1:54393-65440 GCA_900303265.1 Brotula barbata | reverse complement strand
CTAACAGCCATCATTAGGTTAACAGAGAACAGAGGCCTGCTGTTTCACATTTCACATTATAACTATTAAAATACACACACACACACACACACACACACACACACACACACACACAGACACATTTCCTTGTTTGCTCATCAGCGTGTTGCTGTTGAGAGTCGACTTTCAGAAACGTTCCGCCCTTTCGCTTGTCAAACAATCCCTGGCGTGCGATGTGGTGGGAGGATTGTCGCCTCAGATGAAAGGCGTCTTCATCGTCGCTGGTCGAGGTCGATAATCCGCTCGGTCATGATGTTTCTCCATCATGCTGCTGACTGATGTCCTGACCGTGCAGCTGGAATTGTATTAATCTGTAAACTGCAAACATCTGGAAATGTGCAAATCTGTCAATGTCAAACAGAGAGGATCCATTTCAGACTTCACCAACAGCATGAACCCGGTGACTGTTTTACATTTACGCTGTTCTTTGCCACAGTGACTGTAATGAGTACCACTACAGCGATCACCGCCTTTTTAGAAGGAAAATCAAACTGTAACCCTCTCTTACCGCTCTAGTTATACTGTGGTAATAGTGGGTTACCCTAGAAATAGTGCGGTAAGAGTGGGTTGCCAGGGTGGCACGGTGGTTAGCACTGTTGCCTCGCAGGTTTGAGTCCCAGGCTGTCCACGGTCCACTCTGTGTGGATGTTCTTCCTGTGTGTGCGTGGGTTTGCTGGAGTTGCTTTGGTTTCTCCCATCCACAAAAAAACCCCTAAAAAACCATAAGGTTCATTAGTCCTGCCATTGCCCTCGACCAAGGCATTAGGCTGCAGATCTGGAGTTTGTCCCTGATTAGATGCAGAGGGTGGGTCATTGTGTGTAAAAATACCTAATGACGAATAAAGACTCTTCTCCCTCAGTAAAAGTGAGTTACTTGGGCGGTTAGAGGGGGTTACCAGGGTGATTGGAGGGGGTTACCAGGGTGGTTAGAGGGGGTTAACAGGGTGGTAAATGGAGGCCACGCCTACATTATGTCACAGTTTGACCTAATGGTTGAAAAACCACAAATACACCCTCTAGGTGTGGCCACTACAATAACTAAGACAGAAGCATGTAGTAATCTGACTATGTGACTATGTGTGATTTTATCTCGTGCAGGTGAAAATTGTTGCTTAGTCTCCTTTCCATTTGTATGTGTGGCTGTGTGTGTGTGTGTGTGTGTGTGTGTGTGAGAGAGAGAGAGAGAGAGTTAGTTTTCCCATCAGGGGGTCTTGCTGTAATGTTGACTAATGTGTCTAAAGTTACATTCCCCTTACTTTAACATTAGCTGTACAGATTCATCACTACCCTGCCAAGTTTCTCCCTTCTTTTTATGCCGTCTTGCCTGCACTCCCATTCTTCTTAGTGACAGCTCATATTATAATGCATTATTTTTGCTCTTATTGTTTTTAGTAAATAGTCTTGACGCTGGTTACATGCGTAGTATGGTGCAGCTGATGCGTTTTTATCTTTCACAATAGAAGCGTGAGGGGCGGAGCCGATATCAATAGATGAGATACAGCACACACTTACATGAAATCTCGTTGTTTTTCAGCTGCTGCCGACTTGATTTTTTACAGTGCGAGCTGTGAACTACCACAGTGCGAGCCCGTTGTGAATCTTATTTCTGCTCGGTGTGCAGCCTTTTTTTGTGAGCCTAAAGACAGCTGTACTGAGAGGATCAGTGTGAAAATGATCATTCAGTCAGTAAATGTTATCATTACATCAACAATGTGTTGATTTAGGACCCAAAGGATGTTATTTTGCCATCCACGTGGCTGCTGCATGGCAAGTTTGAAATGGAGGTGCTGCTTCTGGGACCCAGCAGCGTGAATGCTGCTTCCTGTTATCATGGCCGCTGATCAGAACAGGGAGACATTTCGCATGCCGTTCTGTGGGGCCTGTGCCAGTGTGATATGGGCACAATGGGTACAGGAGGTCCGATAGAAAAAATTCACTTTCTTTTCAGAGGAAATCTTCCGAGGTTGCTACACAGAATGCACCGCCATGCTACATGTAACACACATAGGAAAAAAATAGATAATTATAATACAATTTTTGAGTCAAATGTAGATTAATTTCAGACAAATATCATAAAAATCTGTATGTTGTGTAAAGAAAAAAGATGTGATTCTCTCTTTAAATCTTTCTGTGAACAACTTGTTGATTGATTACACTTTTACAATTTTTTACTGTAGTGTATCTTTTTAAGTAGAAAATGGAAGTCACGAGAGTTAAAATAGCTAAAAAATACTTTCAGAAAGTACAGGCTTCAAAGAGGAAACCCTCAACTGTTACATAACAGTCAAACCACAGTCCGACAAACAAATGACACATGGGAGAACAACACGTGTCTTCATACCATCAACCAAAATTGCACAATAAAAACTATAGTGGTGCTTTTTATGAGCTTAGAAACATTTAAGAAAATGACAAATGACAAAATAATACGCTACATCCAATGTTCCGTGTCTTTATTAAACATACAACAGAAGGAAAAGAAAGATGTGTATCATATTGAAAACACTGGTAAAATTCTTATGAAATGCAAATGAGTCCATCATTTTATTCCTGACTCCTTTTTGGACATGTAAAAATGATGAAGAAACAGCATCAGCATCATTGTAAGAAACCCAGCAGCTAATGATTTTCTCCAAATGAAATGATGTGATGGTTTTTACGCTCCAAAAATGGCAGCGTAAAAACCCACTGCTCCGGCTCATAAAACATTACATGAACACTCCAAAATTCCAGTGTTTTTCGTCTCTTTGTTCCTGAAGAACTCAAAGTGTCTGACCATGCGACGCGCTGTGTCATTTTCAGGTGGAATTCCCCTTTAAGTACATGCTATTAAACTATATAAGGCTGAGTGGATTCCAGCGTGTGTGTGATTATAGTAATAAGACGTGAGTAAAGCTCGTCTCTGTCTTTATGGAAGGACGATGATGCAACACGTTTAACACACTGAAGAACGCTCTGGAGTACCTAAAAAACAAAACAGATCACGACCATATTGGGACAATAGCAGTATAAATATTGTGTATAATAATAATAATGTTTGCTTCCTGGTTATGAAAATACATCACCCCAATGTTGGTAATGAAGTATAAATCTAGTGGATCAGCTGTATAATGGACTCACCTGCATCACCACGTAAAGAGAACCCCCACTGTTTATATGAATAAATGGGCAAAATAACCAAACCACATCCTGTATTTCAAATCAGGTGCACACTCACACACACGCTCGCTTACACACACAGCGAGCCAATGCCAGGAAACGCTGCGTGTAGAAAGCCTCTTCTTGTTTCGCTCTTGGTGTTGGTGAGTTTTTTCTCTTAACGGTTACCAGTGAACTGTTAATATTTGTTATAATGAGAGACATTAAACACTGAGACTCACGGAAAGCCTGCAAACTGTAAGTCACAATAACGCTCTCCTAACGCATTTCTGTTCATCTATATGTGTTTATGATGCGGGATCTGCAGAACGTTGGGTCTGAAAGCACCCACAGGGCTCCGACCTCAACATTGAGAAGATGTACGCTGTTTCCTGTTATCAGTGCTGAAGCGAGGTTTAGTCTCCTGCAAAGTTCTTAACAATAAAAGTCCAAATACAATCATTATTGTTTTTGTATTAGAGGAGCTCAATTTGTTTTGTCGATTAATTGCGTGTTTGAGTGACATGATTTGACGTGTTCTTAAGGAGGGATATTAGAAATGAGTGATATGGAAGGAAATTGATTATTATTCCTGAGCTGCTTTGACTGTGAAAATGTTTTCATTGGACAATCAGTTGGATCAGTTATCTGATATCAATTATATTTATCTTGTGGACTAATCAATGGGAAGCATGTCTTTTTTTTCTTTTTCTCTCTCTCTCTCTCTCAGTCTCTCTCTCTTTCTTTCTTCCTTCCTTTCTTTTTTCAGTCATTATTTTCTTCTAATATGGCAGTGATGAGGATGAGGTAATAACAGCAGTTGGTGTGTTTACATCAGTCTCTCTCGCTCTGTGTCTGAAAGGTTACATTTTTTGGATGAAGTCATGGTGGTTTGTGTTGGAGTTGTTCCAGAGCTGATAAGGAGAGAGAGCGAGAGAGGGGACGAGTAAGAGAATGATGAATATAGACGGGCCTAATTGATTTGTTCATGTTGATCATGTTGCAAGCACATTAATATGACGAGCTATTTTATGTCAGTATGTTTATTTAGCGCTACCTCAGGGAATAGTCCTTCGTCGAGTTCCTCTCTTATTCCCACCATGCTTCAAGTACCATGAAAATTACAGGTCGTGACGTCCCGTGCCAAGGTCATTTCCACACGGGCCAAAAGTTCACCACTTCCAACAGCAACAATAGAAGCAGTGGAGGCCATGGACCAGATTGTTTTCATTGTTTCTTTGTTTTCTTTTGCGCCTCCACAAATATGCTGATTTTGGAGAAGTGTCAAAGAGATCCAGTGGAGAAATTATTAGATTATTCTACAAATTCCAGGCTGCACAGCATCAGGCTGCGGTGAGCTCGGCTTTCACCAATCAGTGATCTTCTCACAGCATTCAGCGATAACTTATCCCAGAGCTAAAACGCTTAAGGTTCACCTGGAGCTGACACTAAAGTCTATGTTCATAATCGACAAATCTGGCCATTATTGGAACAAATAATCATCTAAGGCAATTAGGTCGACTGAGATAACACAAGAATTGTTTTTCTTTTATTATAAAGGATATATTCAGATATATCAATTCATATTAAATAAATCTACCTAGCTGCTTTCCTAATACATAGGAATTATACACTAAAAAATGACTTTGAACTGTAATTTGAGCAATTTTGAAGATAGGATTGGGTGCTTCATAGAATAATAAAGAAATCCCACAATGCCATGGGGTGGCAATTTAGTAAAAGTTGTTAAAAGTTATTTTCAGATGTGAATTACTCCTCCTTGTTGTGTTGTCTAGAGCCATGGTTTTGAATGGCCTGGGCTAGCTAATGCAGGCTAGCTAATCTATTAATCTGTGTCTCAGTAATCTGTCTTTTTAAGTGAGACTGTGGATTAAACTTTGTTCCTAGATAGACAGCTGACTACAGAGACAGTATGAAGGAAGGCAGTGGTTTGATTTTTATTCTTTCCACCAACCAATCTGGCTGACGCATATATTCCTAAAGAGTGTGAGTTTGCATTGAGTTTGATGGCTGCATCAGCTAAATTGATCCGAGATCTTAAACCTTTGCCAGTGCAGTAATTTTGAACACTTTTATATATTTTGTATAACTGCTGAAGCTGTTAAACCAAATTCACCATCACATCGTATAAATGTTACCATTACACTTTTTAATGAAGTCTATTAAAGTACCCCAACACGTTATAGAAAACAATGTTCGTTTTTCCAAATTAAGCTTTAGTGTTTCATGTGGAATAAAGATTTTTATTACTTCTCAGTTATGTGACTGAAGATCTTTCCTACAAACTGCAGCACCGTGCAAATTTCTTCACATTCAAGCCCTGAATTAACGTAAAAGAGCGGGTCCTTATGGTTATGTATGGAAAATGTTCTCATTTAAAACAATCTGCTAGGAAATTCCTTTCTTCTAGGATGTCTGGATTTTTAACACAACCACACTTTAAATACCTTTTTTTTTTCTTGCGTCTTTTTTTCTTGCGTCTCTGAGTGCTAATAAACAGTGTGGACAGGTGAGGCCGGAGCTGGAAACAGTGAGCGAGTGAGAGAGCAGGAAGTACGCAAGAAGAGAAAAATCCAGAACAGACACTCACTAGGTTAAATTAATAGCCTGAAAAGATTTGTCATTCCCCTTAACTCTTTATTGAAGTCAATATCTTAAACCAGGACGACCTCTTTATAATATATAAGTCTCCCGGCCATTCATTTCGACCACATCTTAGTGGATTTGAGATTCTCGTACTAAATCAATTCTCAATTTCTGTCTTTATGTAAGTTTGCTGTATTGTTTCATCTCTTATGGTCAATTCATTCTTACCTATGTCACACCTGAGTGATGGAGCATGCTGTGTTTCTTCACTTTCTCCTTACGTGATACTTTTTTGGGGAGTTTGTTTGAGAATCATTTGTTGTGGTGGCCCTGTGAAGCTCTTTGAGACATTATAAGAGATATTAAGCTACAAAAAAACACCATGACTTGGCAAATAGCTTGTTGCATTGGAATTTTTCACTGATATGAAGGATTTTTACTTAAAAACTTACAGTACAAGAAACTGTGTTTTGTCATTGTTCACGTTCATTCATTTTTGACGTGAGGTTCACTATCCTGTTTCTCTCTCTCTCTCTCTTTCTCTCTCTCTCTCTCTCTCTCCAGCCGCCAAGCGTCCCTCCTCAGTCTCATCTTTTAGTGGGATTGTGGGTAGGATGATGTCATCAGGTGAGCGAGGAGCCTCCTCGTCGTGCACTTCAGTTAACACTGTCTGCTCGGACAGTGAGCGCCCTGCCTCCCTCTCCTCCTCTGCCTCATCCGTCTCCCTCCAAGATGCCTCCCACTCATCTTCCTCTTCGTCCTCCTCTTCACTGCCTTATGGCGCCATGCCAACCTACAACACCTCCTTATCATCATCATCCTCCACACCAAAGAGGAATGGCTCAGACATCAGCCTGGACCTCACGCCACTCACGACGCCGCAGGGAGGCGGAGGAGTTCCAGGAGGAGGCGGAGTCTCTGTTACCAAGGTGACCGGAGACCACACTCCAAACGGCCATGCGGCAGCAATTGCAGCAATGGCGACGCCCAGGCAGCTTTCCCGTCTGGAGAGAGTGGTGCTGGAGATAGTAGAGACGGAACAAGCCTACGTCAGAGATCTGAAGAGCATAGTGGAGGTAAGTAGAACCCACAATGTAAACTCTGATAGAACCTAATGTAGAACCCACAACATAAACTCTGAGAAGAACCTAATGTAGAACCCACAACATAAACTCTGATAGAACCTAATGTAGAACCCACAACATAACCTCTGATAGAACCTAATGTAGAACACACAACATAACCTCTGGTAGAACCTAATGTAGAACCCACAACATAAACTCTGAGAAGAACCTAATGTAGAACCCACAACATAAACTCTGATAGAACCTAATGTAGAACCCACAACATAACCTCTGGTAGAACCTAATGTAGAACACACAACGTAAACTCTGATAGAACCTAATGTAGAACCCACAACATAACCTCTGATATAACCTAATGTAGAACCCACCACGTAAACTCTGGTAGAATCTAATGTAGAACCCACAACATAACCTCTGGTAGAACCTAATGTAGAACCCACAACATAACCTCTGGTAGAACCTAATGTAGAACACACAACGTAAACTCTGATAGAACCTAATGTAGAACCCACAACATAACCTCTGGTAGAACCTAATGTAGAACCCACAACATAACCTCTGGTAGAACCTAATGTAGAACCCACAACATAACCTGTGACAGAACCTAATGTAGAACCCACAACCTAACCTCTGATAGAACCTAATGCAGAACCTGAAGCCACACAATAAAGTGCTGAATGTCAAAACTGATACCACAGTGCATCGAATTTCACTGGAGAGTTAGAAGAGAGAAAGTTAGAGAGAGAGTGAGCGTAAGGTTGGTTCTAGATTTACTGGCCAGGTGTGAATGCCTCCTGGGCAGACACACACTCGCATGCGCACACACACACACACACACACACACACCTTCACCTATACCTACACAGATGTTTGCAGCAGGAGTTCAGTTGTTTCAGGGTCCACTCGTGAAAGAATCAAAGTGAGCCTTCGTACTGTTCTTCATTCAACCTGTGGCAGACCAGAGTTAATAGAGGTCTAGAATCTTATGGAGGACCTAAAATACACCCCTCTCAACATGTATTAAATCCCATTAAAGACCCTTAGTAGCCCTCTAAGGACCCAGATTGTCAAGGATGGTTTGATCCCTCCTATAGGGGAAATGGTTCCCCTCAAAATCTCATAAAGGGTCCAAAAAATGTTGCCAAAGTTTTATTGTTACACAAGTTATCTGCAAAATAGACCCTGGTCGTTTCTGTGTGGATATATCACCTGAGTGGATTCAGAAATGCACAATTTAAAAACTTTTTTATAAACAACCATAAAGGACATTTTTTGAAAAAATGTTTTTTCAAAAGAACCATTTATTTCTATGGGCATAGTGGCCAACCAAGCAGCCAAGTGTGCATGTGTAGTACTTGAACATGCGTGTGAGAATTTATCACTGCTTTCATCCTGTGATCATCGGCTGAAGATGAGCTTTACCAGGAGAACAAAATGTGTAGGAGGTTCACAGAAAGCCCCCTTCCCAGATCAGATCCAGACTCTGAGCTGTGTTTATAAGGATGGATGAGCGGTCATTACCACTAAAGTTCTGGATTACGAACCACTCCCAAAGGAAATAGAGAAATATATTTTAGGTTTACCATGAAAAGAAAATATCACATTTGGTCCAGCTCGGGCATGTTGTAATAGTTATTCTATTGTCATTCTATTGTCATAGGACAGAGATAACAAGGTAAACTTTAGCAGGATGGGACTGAAATGAGATGTGCAGCTCTTTAAGAGTAGTTCTATTGTTTACCACAATTTTTTTTCACCCTGAATGTTTCTGCCTCCTTTTCATAGAACAGAGTTTTCATATTACACTTTCGTCCCATGACTTTAACAGCATAAAATGATGAAAATGTGGTGATATCACAGCTAAATACTTGCCTATTTCTCCACAGTTGTTTTCCTTGTTAAAACTAGTGACACAACTTCCTGTCTGTTATGTCATTCGAGGAAACGGTTCACATTAAAGTGTAATATTATATGTTGTATGCATTATAACAGGGTAGTTAAACAGTGATTTAAAAAAAAAAAAGATTCAGCGAATAACATGCAATTTAATTAAGACAGTGAGAAAATAATGGAAGTAAGAAAATATATTCTTTATTATCTATATGGGAGTTGGAGTCTTTGGGGACATGACAAAATGACACGCTTCCATTTGAACAAAACTGTTTTCATGTTTGCCCTGTAATATAAGAGCCTTTATTCCTGTCTAAGAAATGCAGAGAGAGGCGAAGAGACGGAATGAGAGTATTTGAGGTTTTGCTGCAGTCTGGATTTGATTGAGGCTACATGATGTCACGCTCACAGGGAATATGAACCAACTACCATAATAGGCCTGTGCGTATGTGTGTGTGTGTGTGTGTCCCAAACAAATCCCAGACTGACTGTTTAACCTCCTTTGTTGCGTTAAAAGTGCTCCCTGCCATGCAATCAGTTTTTCTTCAATTTAAAGTGAATAAGAATGAGACCATTGTTAATCTATATTTCTGTACATTTCTTTAGTGAGCGTACGTTGTTCTATGCAGAGGGGATCCAGTTTTTGTGCGGCAGCCAAGTGGGACAGGAAGCCGGGAAGGAGGGGCAAGAGAGGGACAAGAAAGGGGGTGAAATCGAAAACATTGGGGATAGAGATGGATGGAGAACACAATGGGGAAGAGTGAGGAAGAAGAGAGATAATGTAGAAGACTTACAGAGGGAGCTCCAGAGGAATTTGGGAAGCAAAAACACAGGGAGAGTAAAGAGGCCACAGAAAGAGGAAAAAATGCACAAGAGAAACAGAAAGAGGGGAGCGTGAAAGATAAAAGAGAAAAGAAGGCGGCTGAGATGGGGTTGCAGAATGGATTTGGGGCGAAAAAAAGGACAAGTCATGAAAAAATGGAGGAATTAGAGATAACTGACGGCACAAAGGAGCACAAAATGGCAAAGAGGAGGCACAGAAGGAGTGACAATGCGTTTACCCCCATATGGTTTCATCTGTCAGCGTTGGATTCTGATACATTTCCCCTCTTAGTGTGAGTCGTTTGAGTTGTTCTGAAACAAAGAACCACTCCGAGACCACAGTGGTCATGGTCCGGTCACAAACAAACAAACTCAGTATGGGTTCACTGCGGTCTGAGCACCATCCAAACGAGTTCTGAGCCAGCCTCAATGTGATCTATTGATCTGTTGATTGATCTGTTCTTTATTTGTCAAAACAATGTGGCACTGTTTCCAAAAACAACACGTGCACGCAGAATATGTTTGTAGCTCCGGGAGGATGCGTGAGGACAATTTTTATGTATTTGGACGTGTAAACAAGAACATTTTTGTAGGTTCAGATGGGGAAAGTTTGTGGTCACACAGGAGGAGAAGAGTGCCATCATATGTTATACTCATATTTATGATATATGTTAGATTTCTTTTTTCATTCGTATGTACACAAGCACATTTTTAGGATGGGCAGGATTTCCGATAATTGTATTTGAAAGTCTTATTTAAAATACAAAACGCTATCTTGAATTTCACAGCGGGAGAAAAATCGACGTAATATTCGCATCAAAATGCTTTTAGGTTTCGTGATTATTTGTTTTTGGTTTTTTTTCAAAATAAGATGTATAATTATCACGGCACCGCATGTGCTATCGCTAAGTGGTTGCTAGCTAAGTCACCCCACGGTGCGTCAGCATCAGGGCAGACGCCGAGAATTTTATTTGACGGCACCTAAAATGGACCTAAAATGTCTGTAGTCACTACTAAGTAGTTGAAAAAGTCAGACCGGTAATGAGTGTCAAACAAGTGTACACAACATGAAAATCACTACAATGGATGCACATGGAGAATCACATGTGAAATTGCTATAAAATCTGCTAGCATTGGAGCTTTTGGAACATGTGAAAATGGTTGTATATGTTGTGGTTCCAGGCCTCGGCTTGATCCGCTTTGAAAATCAAACTTTAGTTTTCTTTGTCTCTCTTGATTGATCTATTGTTTTTCCACTCTCCTCTTTTTTCCAGGCTGTTTGCTTTAATAAAAGCGTTCCCATGCTGTCACGTCTCACTCTCCTTCTCTCACCCCTCACCCCTGCTTATTTCTCCATCTCTCCATGCCATCCGTCTGTGCGTGTGTGTATTTCCTGTTGCCTTAAAAAGGTGATGAATGTAGCCGAGGGCACTCATTATATGCTTCAACACACACACGGGGGGGGG
>OMNV01011094.1:35390-54373 GCA_900303265.1 Brotula barbata | reverse complement strand
GGGGGGGGGGGGGGGTTGGTTTCTACCCAATTTAGGAGAAAACAGAGAAAGAATCTTAAAGACGGATTTATGGTTGGAAGCAGAAATCCACTGTGTGAGTGTGTGTGTGTGGTGCATAGAGTTGACTTTGGTGCTGTGGCTCCTTTTAAAGCAGGAAGACAAACATTCCAATCAATAAATGAGCTGAAAGAGGTCATAAACCTGATAAAAATAGCTGCCCATTTTATTTATTATGCTGATAATGAATTTGGAATCCATTATTTTCTTCTGTTTGTCCATAGCCAATATTTTCCAAGTATCATTGTATCACTGCTGCTGGCATCCACCACTTCAAAGCTTATGGTGGTCCTGAAACCCTGGTCCTGATATGTTTACCTTGACTAAACCTTGGGAATGGGGACTTGCATCAACGCGGTTTGAGAACCCGGATGCGGCCGGCTTTGGCTTTGGCTTGGAGTTGGGACTTTTTGGTTAATTCTGCAGCTTCATTCATCGTGAGTCAGACAAGAGTCCAGCAGGCTTGAACGTGACGTGCTTATGGAAGCTGCTGTTGCCACAGTTGATCTATACGAGTTGATATTGAGACATTTTCTAAGCTTATCTTACTGATTCCAACACTTTGACCAGAGTTTTCATGTTGGACTGAAGCTGGGTGCTGCAGGGTTCTATCATTCTCTAGTTTATTAGATCACAGTGAAATCAAATTATTTCTTATTTGGGGGGCCTATGTAAACACATTAAGGACCCCTTGTGGCCTCTGGATCCCAGTTTGGAAACCTTTAGCATCCGTGCTTCTGTTTGGTGAGCTGTCAGTGTGTTTACGTGTTTGGGCGCTCTGAGGTGTGTTACGAAATAAACTGTGTGATGATGCGATGATTCATGTTCTCTGATGGGGCCTGTGTTTCTTTCTCTGACGCTGTGGACTTAATGGTTTAAGGAATGACCTCATTTGGACTCCTGACAGTATTTGTTGATGGGTATTTGCTCAGTAATGATCAGAGGTGGTTAAAGTACCTCTGACTCATCAGAAAATACACTTAACTAAACGTTAAAGTAAGTATGGATGTTAAATTGAATGAAGCATCAAAAGTATGTTTTGAAATTATAACTAAGAATTATAACTGTATAACTCAATGTGGCAGAACTCCGACATGAACTCACAAACAGAGCGGGGAGGGGAAGAGTTTAGCGCTTAGAGTGAGAGAGAACTTGTCTATCTGTGTTCCGTCTTTACTTCCTGTTTTTTGTTGATGTGACTTCCTCTGTGTTCTCTTTGTTTCCTGTTCACACTGTCGTTTACTGTCTGGTAGTAGTGAGGAGTTGTTCACCCTTGATATGACAATTCTGAGAAGAGATGCATGATACAGTTTTTAAAATCGAAGAACTGAAGCTGTTTCCCTCTTTCTGTTGAAGGACCATTTTTGCTAGTTTTTGCATGATTTCTCCCCAAATTGTATCGGGTTTAAATATACTATATCACTGCTGAATGTTTTTCAAAGTGGTTGTGATGAGCTAATGTAGTGTATTTGCATTTTTTCCTCTCGTGATGGACATCTAATGGTAACTGGGGATAAGAACATAAGCTTGGCAAACAACCACAACCTTAATTCCTAATGAGAGCTCAGACTTTGGCACGGACACTGATGCCTTATTCTACATGACACATTTTATGTTTTTAAACTGTGGAGACTGTGTGCATCCATTTTTTTGTCTTTTCCTGTCATTTTCTGCCATTGTCTTCATATTTATCGTCCAAACTGGGTACACCTAGCTGGGTAGTTTTCCCAATACTTACTTATACGTCACTAAGAGTCGACCACACAGTCATGTGACACAGGACTACATCATCTTCATCATTCATGACAACCAATCAAATGACTTTTACAAGAAAAAGGCCATGGAGGGTTGGCGTTATTTAAAAAACCCCAATAAAAATCAAGCATTATCACTTTAGATAACAGCATCTCTCTCTCTCTTTCTCGCTCTCTCTCTCTTTCTCTCTCTCTCTTTCTCAAGGACTATCTGGGCTGTATAATAGATTGTGGCGCTCTGCCGTTGAAACCGGAGCAGGTCAGCACTCTCTTCTGCAACATAGAGGACATCTACGAGTTTAACAGGTAGGTACCAATTCACCTTCCCCTTACCTGTGTCAACAATGTGCCCATGCACTGATCAGGGATTAGACACACCCGCTGCATGGATTTGTCTTCATGTGTGACCTCTGATCTCCCAGGCAAATGTCACGATCATGTTCGTTTCTCATCGCTAGAGGAAGAATTTTGTACAACTATGATAGGCACCCATAAAATTATTATAAAACCATTTTTAAGTGACGCTTAATCAATCACACATACACATTTTAACCATTTTAACTTTTAATAACTGATTTAAGCATTTCTTTATGCATTATTTATATTCAGGGCTTTTTATTGTGGGTTACATAAGTCAGGTGTCATATCAAAGTGTCTTCAGTTTTACATGATATAGAATTCAAAGAAAATTTGTTTTTCTACCATTCAGAAATTTCATTCATAAACTCACTCACAGACTGACTTTTTATTTTTGTTCACTTTAATCTCAAGACCTTTATTCGTTTAATGAATTTTATCGCGGTCGTCTGTGATGTGCACACTGCATAACACATGATGCATATTTAGCCACGATGGAATCAGCAAACAGGGTGACCGGGTCATCTTTTATTTCATCGTGATAACGAAGACTCTGCCCCACTTTTAAAGGAAGAAAATCTTGCAGTGTTTGGAGATTGAGTGAGATTTCGTCCTTGAAAAAGTCTCATGGGAAGCACACGTTGGATTTGAGTTTCTCCACATATGCAAAACAACCGTCGGAGAAAAAAAAGTAGTGGAACAAGCAAGGCACTAATTGTGCCGGAGGTTGCGGGTTTGATTCCCACTGGGATTATTCCATGATAAAGAACTGGTCTGTGGGGTTTTGGGGGGGATTAAAGATGCAGCCAGACAGCAGCTGTTCTGCTCATATAACTAAAGATTCACATTCTTCAGGGTTTTACAGTAAAGGAACACTGAGTGATATTCCACCCTGAGAGAGAGAGAGAGAGACAGACAGAGAGAGAGAGATGATGAGGAATGTGTGTGGCTGTCTGTGTGTCATGCTCCTTTAACATACAGTCTCTCACCCCTGGTATTTTCACATAAAGCCAAATCACAGTACATAGACCAAATTCAAGGAAAAGTACACACGAGGATAGCAAAGTAAGACAGGAAGTTTTCTTTGAAATGGAGCGTTTCCTTCTACTGAAGTAAAGGCTTTGATTCCTCTCTCCCCATATACATGCACTTTAGTTGTTCTATATATACTGTATGTATGTCTGTATAGCGTGTGTAGGATGATTCTGTGTGTCTGCACAGTAAAGATGGAGGAATTCTGCCATGTGCAATAATTTGTTGGATGATACGACGATGCGATGTGACAGATCCAGGATCAATGTTTGCAATATCAAAGCATCTTTAGTCGTGCGTGCTTCAAGTATGGAGCTTTATGGACACGTTTATGATTGTAAACATAATCACAGACAAGCTGCGTCAACCGCAAGATCAAAATTTATTCACAAATGCGGACCGATTATTTTATTTTTGTACTCCGCATGACTGAAGGGAGAGTTTGTGCAGTCTTCATGTTATCATCATCATCAGCCATTTTAAAATGAATTGAATTGAATTTATTACTGCGGCCCTTTGAGACAATGCGACACATTGTTCTTCCCTAATTTACTGTGGTCAAGAGCAGCAAACTGCAAATGGAAGATGTGCTTCTGTAGAATCATCATGAATATCTCCAAAACAAAGCTTTTACATGGAATCTGCCTCTAAAACACATTTCAAATTTCGGACATGTTTTCAAAATCAATGTATGAATTGGTAGATTTTTTTTGGTTTGTCTTTGATGGATAATCTATCACAGTCCAGATTTGTTTGTCTTTTAACTGTTTCATTACCACGTGCTAAGTGTGAATTTTCGACTGAAGATTCCTCCTCGCGGTGCATTCGAGGACACGGTAGCGTCCGAGGTTTCAGAGCCGCTGCCAAACAGAAAGAAACGTGCGAGTTCACGTGGAGATTTTTCCACACTCGTCGATTGTTTGTCTTCAGGGTTTGATTTTCGGGCAGCAGAGCTCATCAGGTGGTTTTGGCGTGTCGTGCTGTCCGAAAATCAAACCCTGAAGACAAATATTCACAAAGCATTCTTTATCCTTTCATCCCAAGTGTTTTTGACATTTTTTTGTGTATTTGAAAGCATTCAGGAAATTGATTCTTTTATGTATCTGTCATTGATCTCACAGAAAACTCACAGCAACAAAAAACCAAAACGCCCCAACATAAATGCAATTTAAATCACGACAACCACATTTACCACAACTTGTGTTTGTCATGAACAATAAGTCGGTTTGTGTTTGGTACGAAGCGAAAATGTTAAAGGACAGACATGAAGACAAAATAATACAATCACTTACATAAATGGTTCACAGGGTTTGTTTTTATGGATACTCTTTATTATATAATTGAATTTCCAGAAATCTTGTGATTTTTACTGAAGATCCACTGTCACTTTTGTTTACTATCATCTAAAGTACTATTCGTGCTAGACTAGTATCAGTAGGACTTAGGGTCTCGTGATTAAGAATTTCACTTGTACTGTCACTCAAGAATACTTTGAGTTACCACTGCCTGCTTCACTCCTGCAGGTGTAATACCCTTTTATTTCCAAATATGATGTTTTAGGGACAAACGTGTTGCTGTTAATATCAGCCAGTACGTCTTCATCGCGTGTTCGAGCATCTACGCAGATATCAAATCCAGGCCACAGCTCTAAACCTGAGATCGGGCGATGAACGTGTTTGCCCTGGGCGGTCTGAATGAGGTGCTGTGACATCACTCAGTAAGCCGGCGTGTTTGTGAGGATTTGTCAGTTTACATACTGGACCCAGATGGAAGAGAAACAGTTATTACAGGAGGACTGTGCAAGTGGGATCAGAGCGCACACATGAGTCGGGTCTGGTTTTGGTCTCTCTCGGATATGGAATATAATCCATTATTTATTCTGTAGTTTATAAACTCTCGGCTCAGCGTAAACCTCCACAGTGCCTCTGATCGTCTGATGCAGCGCGAGCGTCTGCCGTGGTCCCCGTATTAAAAAAAGCTCCACCCACTCGGGGTGTGCTGACATGTCTGATGGAGAGTGTGTAACAGAGTGTAGATACAAACGATGGCAGTCACTGGTTGTTCATGTTGTGTATGATGACAGATGCTGTGCCGAGGAAAGGATTGACACTCCCTCACTCCTCCCACGTTTTGTGATGTCACAGCCATATTCTAAATTGGTGTATATTAATTTTTGCCTCATCAGTCTACACACAATACCTCATAATGACATAGTGAAAATTAAAAATCTATTGCAAACATAATAACATTAAAATATGATGTGCGCACACACACAGGCGCATTCACACACATTCACAAATTAACCCTCCACCCTACCGTGGTCCTGGTTCACACTTCACTTTCTTTGTTTCAGCTCCAACACACTCAGGCACGCACGCACGCAGGCGCACACACACACACACACACACACACACACACACACACACACATCAACACACACACATACTTCATTCCATGCAGGCTTCCTGCCTCTGGTTCTCATGGGAAATATTCTATGAGAGTATGAACAGAATCAGAGCGAGAGAGAAATTCTCTCTCATTCTCTCTCTTTTTCTTCTACTTCTCTTTTTTTCCCTCTCGCTGTTGTCAGTCAGTTAATTGGATTTCACTTAATGGAGTTAATTAGTTTATAACAAGGTAATTACAGCTTTCTAACTGAGGCAGAAATCCCCTTTAGCCACAAATAACTTCCATGTCTCCCCTTTACCCCTCTCTCTCTCTCCTTCTTTCTCACTTCCTCTCTCCCTCTATCTCTCACTTTTTTTCTCTCTATCTCTCCCTCTCTCTCACTTCCTCTTTCTATATCTCTTACTTTCTCTCTCTTTCTGTCTCTCCCTCTCTCCCTCTCTCTCTCTCTGTCTCTCTCAGGGTCGTGCAGAGTTTGACAAAAAAGTTTGACCTGCTTTTCTCCCTCTCTGTTTCTTTGTCCTAGAAAGGACAGAGAAAATAAGAACCCCCCCTCGCTTGGTCCAAGTCTTACACACACACACACACACATACGCACACACGCAATTCCAGATGTGTAGACATAACAAGCCCAGAGTGGCTACATCATCCAGCATAGCTCAAACATGACTCGATGCAGCAGTGTGTGTGTGTGAGTGTGTGTGTGTGTGTGTGAATGTGTGTGTGTGTTACAGTAAGTCTTCTTGCCAGTATGAATATGGAAGTTTATGGTGTACAAACTGGTGAGTGAGGACAGCACAGATTCCAGCTGCAGTCCATCTGAGAGCGAGTGGAGATTTGTGAAAGCAGAAACCGTTTTCAATGCAAAATCCTCATGTGGCGATGATGTCGTTCTTCTTCACGTCAGTGTGAAAGCGCTTTTTGTTTCCTGCACCTGTTTGTCTGAATTCTGGAAAGCACGCTGACTAACATTTTTAGCCATTAAGCCATATAACTATCATATAAATAAAAATCCCCTAATCCTTTATGCAAAAAAATATTTCTCTTTCACTGGAATGACTTCATGTATCATTATTTACCATCAGTTTTAATCTGAAGAATAACTTTAACCCCTTCTTACCACCCCAGTAACCCCCTCCTACCATAATACTACGCTGGTAAGAGGGGGTTTGAACTGCATTTCTCTCCCTGTGAGTAATGGCAAAAATGTGGTGAAAGTGAATGAATAAGTATTAAAACACACAAATAAAAGGAAACGTGCCATCATACCGCTGTCAGTGCTGCTGATGGTGACACACACACTCAGTGACAGTCTGCCCCGCCGAGCCAAACCTAAGCGTGAAATTTTTAATCCATGTTGAGCCCAACGTAAACAGCGGAATCCTGTGGGTTCAATTGGAGAGAAGATATCCTGACTTCAGGGTGCCTTCTGAGACGCCACATCATAGAGTAAATCGCTAATAATTCACCTGGTTTGTGATGACAATTTATGATAAGCAAATAAATGATTGTGCCAAGTATCAGCACAGAAATCCATGAGGGGGATTTAGGAAAAACATGCTACCTGTATATACAGTATATATAGTGGGTTGCTTATATGTTTAATACACATACTATATACATTTTTGTAATTTGTACATTGTTATAATTTTATGATTGAATTTTATGATTGATATGTAAACTGAATTTTTGTTATGATAACAAAAAAATCCATAAAAGTAACTCTTAATTTTTACACTTATATATATTTTGAATTTCCCTTAAAATCCCTATAATTCTGGATGTGTTGGGTATCATTTTATGCAAAACAAATGGACCCATCGGTCGTTACCTTAGAGTTTTTACAGGATAACGGGCTATTTTATGACCTGGACAAATCTGTAAATATTGGTGTAGAAAATCCCAAACCACCATGAAGTGGAGCTGTTAGCAACAGAGAACTGGTCTGAAGGAGACTGAAATGTAAAATCTATGTGGTCAGAAGAGAAAAATGTTGGTCGGACCACAGCAGTTTTTCTTTGCAGGGGAATTCTGTGTTCGAAAACCTGATGTCAGGGTTGACCGGGGGCTGCAGCTCTTTCGTATGACAACACTCTGATAGTTCTAATCACACCGCATCCATCACGCAGGCATCAGTCGGTGGAATCTGTATGAGTTAAACGTTTTCCCGCAGGTATGTTTTTATAGCTTAATGCTCTCTGTAAATTATTGCACATTACGGTGAGCAAAGACAAGACAGGCATCAATGTAGTCTGATTTAATGCTGTGGGTCTGCAGGGTGGTCCTCTGGGTGTATGAACTCTGGATGAAAGGCTGAAGTCTCATTTTAACGAGTTCATACTGTGTTTCAATGTCAGTGAGTTATTTCCACTTTAATTTGGATACCTTAGTGTAATTACAGCCGGGAAGAAGGATTTGGGGTCTGACTGGGGCCAACTTGGGTTTTCATGCGTTCCCACGTGCTCCAGCTTCCTCCCACCTGAGCACCCCTGAATTTCCCATAGGTTTGAATGAGTTTGCGTGTCTGTAAGTGGTAGTTACTGTGCTTGATCAATATAGGGTCTACCTCTTGGGTCGGCTCCACCTCCGGGGAAGATGGCAGAGGGAACTGGTACTTGTCTCTGTAGCAGTGACGCCTACTGGTTGGTCAGGGTGCCTGCACATAGGAGGGCAGGCTGTCCCCCCATCGGTGGAAATGGATGTCACAGAGGTAGCGTGCTACTTTCACGCTACTTTTCCCTTTGGCGGACAGTGGAGGTCTTACAGTTGTTATTCAAACGTTCCTCTAAAATCAATCTGGTCGTCCATCTTCCAGGATGTCCCAAAATGCTTATTTCTGCTCGACGGTTAGAACAGAGAGGAACGAGAAGTCTGTCACCAGGCAGACACGCCCCGCCAGTGAAAATCTGTTTCAGGGCTGTTTGGAGTAGGATTGGAGTGATGTGTTCAGATTCATGGGTTTTGGTGAGGATTTGAACTGCATTCCTTTGAACAAGCTGCAGTTTTTTCAGACCAGTGGAACCGAAGCCAGAGAAAAGGAAATTGCAATAGTCAAGTCTTGATGTGAAAAAATGCATGAAGTGAAGTTACGGCATCTGCAGGTCAAGGAACGGTCTGATCCTGGCTGCATTTCAGAGGTGAAAGTATGCGACCCTGATAATATTATTAATGCGATCGTTGAAAGTCAGATCTGCTTCAACAGTTATGCCTAAGTTTTTAACATTTGTAAAATGTCTGATGGGACAGTTATCAAATATTATTGAAATATTCTCTAGAGACTCCTTAGGGGCGAGGGTTAGCATTTCAATTTTGTCAACATTCAGAAGCAGGAAGTTCTTTGTCAGCCAGCCTTTGAATGACTTGGAGACTCCAGGTTGGAGAGCCATAACTGAATATTTGCCACATTTGAATGGAAATCTATATCAAAACAGTGAATTATGTCACCAAGAGGAAGCATGTAAACTGTATAGGGCCAAGTACAGAACCCAGCAGAACATCAAGACTTAGTACGGCCATGTTCTGCCATAATACAGGGTGACCAAATGGGATCTATTAGTCAGGTCCTAAAACAGAAAGAGTGTTAGGTTACAGATTCTTAGGTCATTTTCAAGGTAGTGGAGTTTTATCGTGATCAATGCTGTCGAGCGTGGTGTTAATTCACGGTGGATTAGAGCCGAGGCAGCACCTCGTCAGCCGGAAGAAGAAAATAATTTGTTTTTTTTTAATTTGATAACTGTATTACACGCAGAATACTTTTCTAAGTATGAAAGTGAAGGAAATGTGAATGCAATTGAAACGTTTTGGGAAGGAAGAGGAACTGGAGCTACAAATGTTCAAACAGGGACAACAAATGATTTGCTACTTATAAAACATGTTAGGATTTGACAAACCTCAGTTTGCTGCTTTTAAAATAGGAGCCATCAGATAAAACCTTTAAAAAAAAAAACAACTCCGGTCCAATATGCAGAGAACTGTACCGTAAAGCTGCCTCTGTACCTCAGGGTGAGTGTAAAGAATGTCATTATATTGCAAGGTGTAGCTCGGCGTGGAGCACCCTCACACAGCGGCACAGTGGGTGCTGATAACAAGCTGTCATGGCTGCTGTCAAATCAAAGTCGCGTTGTATCAAACCCGAGCTGGAGGTTGTAAAAAAAAAACATCTGCACTGACGGGACATAAATCAAACACACCTGAAGCAGCAGAGCCTGGAAACACTAAACTCAGCTCCTGCCCTCTCTGAGCTGACAGTAATTGCTGGTCTGTCCTGATGAAAGAAGGAAAATCTTCCCAGAATTCCCTCCCTGACTCCAGTCCACGAGCACTAAGAGGCCCCTGTTTTCGTGTTTCATGCTACACGAAGCTCACATGAAGATTTTATTTTAATAATAGAAAAGGTTAGAAATCTGCAACTGGATCTAAATCTGTGAAACTACACATTGTGACAGATTGATGGGAAGTGTGTGTCAGGCTGCCTCACTCAGGTGAAAGCAGGATTTTCCTGGATCAGGACCAACAAATAATGACTTGTTGATTGGTGCTTGGCGACGCGTTACATCAAATTTGTTTGTACGTTGTTTTGGATCTGCCTTTTGACAATGACAGAGCTGAACTCACAAAAGAAATGAGTGGAACAAGGACTCGATTGAACTAACAATAAATAAATAAAATAAATGTCAAGTCAAGTTTATTCCTATAGCCTAATATCACATACTGTGTCTCCAAGAATGAATAATGGGGGGAAAAAACCTAAAAACAACACTTGAGACCTGATTCAGAGAAATTCCAGGTCCACAGATGTGGTCAAAAGAATAAGAGAGAGAGAGAGCGAGTGAATACAAACAACGCATGAATAAATATGTCAAAATAAAAGAGTCCAGAATATTGAAGAAAACTGTCAGTGAGAAAGAGAGCGAGAGTAAGAAGTGTAAGTGAGCGTATCAAAACCAACAAAAGTGAAGATGGTCCTCAGCTGCTCTGCTAAGACTTTATGTTCTGTTTGAACGTGGAATTAAGTCACACAGTCAAATTATACCGAGGATAAGAAGGTTTTTAACTCAATTTCAAAGTGTGGTTGCAGGGAGTTTGTTCCAAAGAAAAGAAAGAAAATTCTGAAGGATTTTGTTTTTGTTCTCGGGATTACAAGCAATGAGTGTAAGGTACGTGGAGGAAGATCCGGAGTGATGAGGTTGGGGGCGGTGCATTACCTTATACGTAAGGAGTAAGACCTTAAAATCTGCCCTCTTCGGGAAGACAAGATAGGAGTGATGGGTTCAGATTTATGGGTTTTGGTGAGGATTTGAGCTGCAATTTTTAGGGCTTTGGAACCTAAGACGGAGAGAAGGACACTGCAGGAGTCAAGTCTTGACATGACAAACGCATGAATTAAAGTTCTTGGCATCTGTCAGGCCGAAGAACGGTCTGATCCTGGCTAGATCCCAGAGGTGAAAGTATGCAACTTTGGTAAAACTATGAACGTGATCGTTGAAAGATAAAAGGCCTGCTGATACAGTCGGTGCCCCGCTCATAAATTTACCTAAACGTCTGTGAGTTTGGCCATGTTACTACGCTGTGATGATGAATGATAAAGATTGTCTGTCGTTATGAAGGTTGTATTGTTGTCATGGTCGTTGATATTCTTAAATGATAAACTGGTTATTGTTTTCTCACATCCCTCGTTCAGAGACAGACTGTTCCTGTTGATTCTGACTCTCTCTCCTCCTCTGCCTCACACACGTCGTATCTCAGATGGCACACATGGTCAGCTGCTGTTTATCACTACGGTGACTCACTTTGACGTTTCCACGGCCGGAGGATGAAAAGCAGACGTCTCTGTGTGTGTGTTTGCTTTGGCCTCTGCCTGCAGAGCCAAGGAGGGCTCAGCTCAGGGGTTCAGGGTGTGCAGAGTTTTGGGTCAAGGGGTCAAAGAGGTTTGGGGGGTTATGGCTAAGTTTGTATATTTAGCACGTTGAACCCATGAGAAAAGAGCTGAGACCATAAATGATGTTGGCGAGGTGTGAAAGCACACAGAGGCTTCAAAGAAACCAGAATGAGCCTCAGCTTCACTGGAGATGATAACAAAAAATTAAACAACGTGCAAAATATTGAATATATTTGATCTCAATCACTGTGTGCTATTTATACTTCAAACTAAAAGCACCAGGTAACAACCGGTTTGTTGTAATATTTGTATGATGAACTAGGAAGCAAGATCAAATATCTCCAAATTCTTTTATTTAGAATTAGTATTAGTAGCAAAGAAGCGCAGAACAAAACAGTGAAATTGCCCTTTAAGCCTTTTTTGACAGGCAGGAATGTTCAGTGGGTTCACACACCCTCTCTCTCTCTCTCTCTCTCTGTCTCTGTCTCTCTTTGTCTCTTTCTCTCTGTCTCTGTCTCTCTCTCTGTGTCATGCCCAGGTTATGTGGTAAGCATACAGTCCTTTATTGTCCTTGTGTTGCACTGTTATTATCCTGAATGAAATAAGTCTTTCTCTCTTTTTCTCTTGTTTATCTCCTCTCTTTCCTCAGACAGTAGACAGACAGTAAAAATAGGCAAACAGATTTTTAAAGACAGTTTTTAATCTACTAAGTGGGGGGGAAATGAATGATTTAAGGCAAAAGTAACTTAGCTGCCCCTGGTTTGCATATTCACACCTTTAGGCTTCATAGTTTGACACCTATTCTTCATGTTGAATTGATTTCCTTCCTTCCCGGCAGCCGTAGACTTCAGTTCCCATCAGCTTGCAGAGACTTGCTGCAGGTTGTCTACTTATGTCATCACCTCTCCTCTGTGCTGGAGAGGAGAAAAGCTTTGAAAAGTCTCCCTGTTGGTGCATGTGAGGACACTGTGACATCTGAGAACTCATCCAAGAAGCATCACATTGCTTCTTTATGCTGCTGGAAAACCCAAACCAGCCTTTGAAAATTGTCCACTGGCTCATGACATGTGTATGTAGATGATCGTGTTAGTTGGAATCCATCCAAGTTCATTCTGATCTCTGTTTCCTCTCCTTTCCTTGTCTCCTCTCCTCTTCTCTTCCATCCGTCCCTCTCCCCTCCCCTTCTTGTCTCTTCCCGTCTTCTTGTGTCCTCCTCACAAACACAGACAGACTCTGTTTGTAATGCTCACAATAATCTAACATCTGGTATATTTTACTGCACTTGAGTTGTTTTTGTAAATTGTGTGTAAATAATTCAATTTGAGACAAAGTAAATCTTAGAGGAGGTGTCTGGTTTTATGGACAGCCGTGCTCGTCTTTTAATCATTGGCCCTCTCCTGTTTCTTCCAATCGTCATTGTCTCAGTCATACGAACTGATGAACTGTTTATTGTGTCTGTCCCTCTCTCTGTCATTCTCTCTCTCCTCCCTCACCCCATTCTTCCTCTGTGGTCCCTCCCATTAAAAAACACCCAGATTTTCCTCTTCCTCTCCCACAATTCCCCACTAATGATGACCACCAGCCACAAAATGAGGCCTGACGCCAGAGGAAGAAGAGATGAAGTGATGGATGAGTGGAGGAGAAGGAAGAGGGGGTGATTGTGTGTATCAGTGTGTGTGTGTACATAGTAGGATGTGTGTGTGTGTGTTTGTGATTATGAGACTTAATTTCAGCTGGTTATCTAAGAATGCGTCACAGTTGTTCCCCTGTGGTCTCATTTATAAAGGATTGTGTAGAATTCATCATAAAACATTCCGCACGCGGAAAACATGCTCACACACCTGTACGCAACTTCCCCTTTATAAATCCTAACGGGCGTGAAAAAAGCTCACATTCCGCCCACTACGCTCCCACCATTAACCACAAACGATCAATGCAGAGGAATGAATGCATATTGAAAGGAGGGGAACCACAGAACGATGACGTCAGAACACAAAACTGTTAAAAAAAACCCATAAACAAACCAAACCGATAAAGTTTTGGTGGTGATGAGACAGTTGATTTGTTTGGTGGCCTTAGCAGTGGCAGAACAAACAAACAAAGCAACAAACAAAATAAAGTTAGCTGAGCAGGACAACGTTAGCCTTTGGTTTGCTTTCAGCAGCTGTTCTTGGGGATTTGCACTCACTGAGGAGGGAGACACCGACCCGGATGATGCTCCCGACCTCTTCAGGTGAAGGAGAGAGTGTGTCCTCTCTCACCAGCAGCTCCGTGCGCTCTGAGGAGCACAGAGAGGAGCTGCTGTCGGGGATAATCAGTTATCAGTCAATAAATCGGAGTGATGTCATGTGCGGTGCTCAAATCTTACCTCTTATTTTATATTACACACCATCAGTATCTCCGAAGGCTCCTACATGCAGAAATCAAAGTAACAAATTTGTACCTTTGAATCAAAACCACAGGAATCACAAACTGTAACCATGAACGGATCGACTAAGGAACAAACGTTGTGTTAAACTACAGACCGTCTGACATAAACACACATGAATACGCTGTGGGTGAGTTCGCTCTGTCATAGCGGATTCGTTAGATGTGCGAGGAGATGACTCCTGTCTCCTCGATGTGTGGATCAGAGTTTGCTTACCCGTGCGCACATTCTCCGGTAAAGTTTGTTTCTTTCCTCTTTTTCCCTCTCCTCATTCCTCTCCTCTCCAGATTTACGATGTTCTCATCCGTAGTTTAGATTTCCCCCTTAAACCTTGTCCATACAGACACATGATTTAACTGTTTCTCTCCAGTTTACACTCTGATGTATATTTACTGAAACAAATCACACCACTGGAATCAGCACAGCTCCAGGAGTTCCTCGTGTTTCCTGATATATTGTTCAGTCGGCTTCGGTTGCAGACGCTCAGCAGAAAGTTGGCTGCAGTTTCTGCCTGGCAGCAAAAACTGTGTTCCAGGAAGTAAAAACAATATAGAAGTTTCAGAGAGCGTTCCAGAAGTCGTCCATCTCCTGCACCAGCTCTTCCACTGCCTGTGTTCTCACTGACATTTATAAACTTTCTTTTAACGGCAATGAATGGAAACGTATCAGCTGCTGAAATATCACCATTTCACATAAAACATAAAATGACAAAGCTGTCTATCTATCTATCTATCTATCTATCTATCTACCTACCTAGCAACAACCATACCACTTAACTACTCCCTAGCAACCAACCAAAACACTTAACCAACACTCAGCAGCAGCACTCGTCTCCAAACCTGTGTGACCCTGAATGTGTCTGACCTGTCTGTCTCTGTCCTTCTGGGTCCTTAGTGAGCTCCTGGAGGATTTGGAGAGGTGTCCACATGCTGCAGCCATCGCTGAGTGCTTCGTAGAGAGGGTGAGTACAGGTGTGTGTGTGTGTGTGTGTGCGTGTGATTGTGTGAGTGGGTGTGTGAGGGTGTTAGTTGACTGGAAACATGACACAATGACCCCCAAACACCCAGTAAACCACTGGCGGATGTACGCCCTTCACTTCATTTAGGTACTAATGTGTACATATATACACACACGCACACACGCACGCACACACACACACACAGTAAAAGTAGATTCATTGGGTGTGGAGGTGATCCAGAGCAGCAGCAGTAGCTTGTTAATGTGTGTATGTACATGTAGGTGTGTATCCTCCAAGGGATGCTGGCAGGCCCTTCAACGTGCACTCGAGTTGATTGATTTGACAGTGGTACTGTAGCCATGAGTTGGTGTGTGTGTTCGCCTCCCGGCCCGTGTGTATGCCATCGTTTCGCTGCTGATGTCACACTCTCTGATTGGGCTCGTACTGCGGTCGTTCTGTGAGGGCCCAGGCTGCAGTCCAGGAGTGATGATGTCATGTCAGTAGAAAGTGGGTCAGGATCGTACTGAAGGTCTCTGTTAGTGCTTCACCATGAATCAGAGTGAGAGAGCGCAGAGCTGCTCTACCCTGTACTGTATCATACACTGTTCTACTGCATTACCAAGTGCGAACACAGGACCAAAGGTTTGGTTGAAGACGGTTACCGCATTTATCCCAACGTGGCGTGGCTGCCACTGTGGAATGTCGACGTAGTTGAGGACAGTGACTCTCTGTGCTCAACCACGGCTGCACCACCACGTCCAGGTGTGTGTTTGTGTCCGGGGGCGGGGGGTCGATTTGGGAAATTCTGCAGACCTGATATTAGGGGAACATGTAAACATCTGTGTCTTAAACACAGTCTCAAGCCTCCAGATTTGAGCTTGTTGCTTATTTATTGCCTCTGTCATCGGCCCTTCTCAAATAATAACGAATATTTCTAAAGACGACATGTGAAAACCTCCACACAACAGCTGTTAACAACAGATTTCAATTTCTCATTCTTTGAAACAAATTGCCAATATTTTAGCACTTTGACGCAAACGAGTACATCTGTGTACAGTTTGCATAGTTATCAAATGCATGTGTCCCGCTGATCAAAACCGATTATGTCGTTTCTCAGTAATCCCCAAAAAATGCGTGCAAGTCATCGCATGCACAATAGTCCATCAAACTGTCAAATCAGTCAGGCGCATGTTGAGTTCATATCAGTGACGTGTAATGTCTGGCAAAACAATGAATCATATTTATGACTTTATTGTCCTGTATTGTATAAACTTTACAATAACTGTAAAAATGTACAAATGCCACCACGTTTTGGCGGCCTCGTGTTTGCTGACATCACTACATTTTGAAGGACGATATAAATGTTTGGGTGAGTTATGACGTTTTGCAGGTGAACCACATACGCTGTTATGACAACCGCAGCTCCAGCTTTGAGAACGTTTCAACTAGTTTGAAGAAATGAGACAAATCAGCGGAGAAAGAAAAACTCTTTTGGCCTGGAATCCTGTGACGCACAGACTGATATCTGATATAACCCTGAAGCAGATATTGATTGATGTGCTTGTACTGTAACAATAATTCAAAAAACGTGCAACCATCTTTATCATTAAAGGGCCCTGACGTATGTTAAACCGTTGGATAAAGATGGAGAAGAGGAGGATGTTTACCCGACCACTGTACCGTGAATTTGCAGGATATATTTATATGTCTGATTTAAATGAATTAATCATACAGTGTGACTTTATATTGATTGAAAAATTGATTCGGAGAATGGGGTCTTGGTGGAGGTATGAAGTCTTTGAGTGAACTCTGTGTTAAATGCGTGCTGAGTCACAGTGATGCTGAACTAAGATGTCACGTCAGAGCAGAGGGCATTAAATTAGACTCTGCTGGGGATTCTCTATGCTATTTTAAGACCTGGACAAACTCTAGAGTCTAGACAATGTGGAGGTGTGTGAGTGTGTTTGTCCGAAACAATGCAGCCTTTCTGTCTTTGACCTCCTGACTGACAGAATAACAGGAAGAGACAGAAAAAGGAAGAAAAGAGATGAGGGACAGGAATGAGGAAAGTTAAACCTGAACTTTTTTCAGTCTGCCCCTCTAAAATAGATGCTGGAAGGTGAATGGGTTAAACAATCATTCATAACTTATATGGGAGATCAGAAGCTGAATGGCCCCCTCACCTTCCAAGAAAAGACACATCCAGGATCATGACAAACCATCAGCTATGACATCCAGCTAACTCATCAATCCACCTCTGAAGAACACCCCCACCCCTCCCGAATCCATTTTTACAACACACATGAGAGTAAAACGTCATAATTTATCCCCCAGTGATGTAAATGTACCATCAGATGTAGACTTAAAAGTTTGTATCAATACGTGGATTTCTAATCGAATGTAATCCTGAAACGTATGTTCTAATTTAGTTCATAGAATGAGTAACATTTAATCCGGTGCATTTTAATGATCGACTTGTTATTTTCATTCTAAAACTACAAAAGATGTGTCCGTTCAACCTTCTGTGATGAGTTGCTGGAGTCCGGGTCTTTGCTGGGACTTTGGGTGTTTTGACTGTCAAACAAACCGGGCCTCCTCTGTGACTCCTAACCTGCCGTGACTCATGTTTGATTCTACTTTTCTTGTATTAATGGTTGCAGTGCAATTTGGGTATTCAGACTTGGGAAATGATGTGAGAGGTCGACCCTGATCAGCTTTGTTCTTGGACTACAGCGAGTTAAGAGGAAGGAGAAGTGAGGGAGTGAGGGTATGAATCACATGTCATCCCTCAGCAGTATTAATCACTTGGACGAGGTTCGGGTTTTCAGATGTGGGAAAAGGAGGGAAAGGAGTTCAACACAGTTTGTGTTAGATCTCTGAGGCTTTTAGAAGAAGAGGAGGAGCTGAACGACAGAAGAGGAGATGAAGGGTGGAGAGATGAAAAACAGAGGCCTAAACCTGTCGGGGGGTGGGGTTCCTTTAAAATTTTAACCATATTCCGGATTGTCATTTTTACTGCAATTCGTTAGCCAAGGGGATCACATGCAGACTGGGATGGGACACAGGTGATGCTTCCCCATGGCAGTAAGCATCTGCACACTGAGGTGGTATCTTGGTCTAGAGGAAAACAAGATGGGAAAAGACAAGATACGACAACAAGACAGGGTGAGCAAGATACTGTGAGGCAGAACAGCACAAGATGGAAGAAGAAAGGGAAAACAGAAACGGAGAGAAGAGGGGAAGATACAACCACGTGACAAGATAAGGGACAGAACAAAGACTCTTAATTAACTCATCCCTCTAATGTCTGTTTTGTCTCCCGTTTCATTTAGAGTGAAGCTTTTCATATCTACACTCTCTACTGCATGAACTACCCCAAGTAAGTACACACACACACACACGCACACACACACACACACACACACCCACCCACACACACGTACACACGTTAATGCTTTATTTGATTTCACAAATAAGAGAACATCATCACTACCCTTCCAAATTGGCACAGAATAGAATCTAATTTATTTGATTTCATTATTTCATCATTTGTATTTCTCATTTGTTGTCATTACCAACATTACCATTCATGTCAATCTGGAATTTTTTAGCTTAAAGGGATCATTGTTTGGTTGCTTTGGTAAACCTGCATCATCTCCTCTTTTTATATTTATAAATATACAGATATAGATATATCACACAAAACTATTTACAACTCCAGTAATACAAATAAAGAGACACCACCACGACGCCCTCCATGTTGTTTGTTTTGGACAGTCATACGCCAGCGTTTTCTAATCTCTCCGTTTTCCTCGTCTACACCACAACTCATCGCTCATCAACGTCATCATTGCTCAAACAGAGTTTTCAAGTTCATGCATCCTGGAGAGCGTTTCTGAAAAGCTCCATTCATACTGGATGAAAACACTGGCTTAGTGTGGACAGAAGGGCAAAATAGAAAAATAAATAAAGAAGTGTTTTCTGATTTATCTGGCATAATGTAGACAGAGTCTTTGTCTCTTTTCCAGGATCAGGATATTCATAAAACCGCAAAACAGAAGAAAGAAAAGTATTTGTTTGATCCCCCCCCCCCCCCCCCCCCCCCCCCCCCCC